>PITA01009653.1:34093-76291 GCA_004023965.1 Spilogale gracilis | reverse complement strand
CGCTGAGTTTTATGGGGACCTCTAGAAAATAAGAGGGCCACCACTCTCTGCTACCTCCTGCATATTTATTTTGGGGCCCAGGTTGAATGAGGCTCTTCCCTGGGACACCAACTAAATGTTCCATGTTAGTTTCTTAGGCACTTGACTCAGCTCCTTGGTACTGGAATAACTTGGTGGCCTAGGGCAGTAGTCACCGAGCACCTTTAGTATGTTCTTGTATTGTTAAAACATTCTTCGATTACTTGCACTGGGTATGTATATTTAATGCAAGAATTACATGTTCTGTCCTATACTTAAAAAGAGCTCATTCTAGGGGCGCCTGGGCGACTTATTTGGTTAAGCATCGGAGTCTTGATTTCAGCTCAGGTTATGATCTCAGGGTCCTGTGATGGAGCCTGCTTAAGATCCCCTCCTTCCCGGCCCAATAAAGAAAGGAGGGGAAGGAAGGATAGGAAGGAAGGAGACAAGAAGAAGAAAGGAAAGAAAGGAGAAAAGAAAGCTCATTATAGGAACAAGAGAATTCATATTTGCCCTTTTTTTGTTGGTTGGTTATTAGTCTTATTAACAATATTGTCATAGGTCAGTGGTTTCTTTGCAGGAATTTGTGTAAGCTGCTTTTTCATTTTATTTTAGTTGGAACTAAATATAATCCATAAGCTCACTTCATTGAGCACCTGTACATTTCCATTCATCACAGCATGCTGAAGGTGAGAGAATGAGGACAGGTGCCACTGTCCTAACCCCTTTCAAGTGCTCTTACCACTAGAGACCTCTAGCATGTTTACAGTGAAGCTGCCCAACATAAAGGGCTGAGTGAGGCACCAATGTATCGTCTACATACAACTCTCTCTTTAAAGTCAATATAAATGAAAGCTATAAAATCTTTCTCCCATATCCCAAAGAAATAATTCCGTGTATCCCTCCTGCAAAGTGCCTCTTCTCTGTTGGAGGAGTGCTGGTCTCAGAGAAAAACAGAAAGACCTCATATTTCTTGACGGACAGTATGAAATTGATATTCAGAGAACTTCAGTGAAGCAGACTGAACACCTGCTTTCTGCTATAAAGCAAAAATATTCAGTACAACATATTTTAAAAAAACGTAACCGAGCCTGAAGAAAGGAAACTCCCTGAAGGAACTCAGAATGAGAGCACTAAAGAGCCTACCCATAGTAGGGAACAGGATATGTGGTCCCCGGGCACATGGTGGCAGCTGGACCTGAGACCCCTGACTAAAACTGAGCGCTTTCGAGACTGCACCATCCATGCTGAGCGACTTAGAAACACTCCACCCACTGGGCCTTCAGAAGCAACAAGGAAACGTGTCCTCTCCCAGGACTCAGAGTGAGAATTCTGCATCATATATGAACCTGGGGTCCAAATACACACCATCCGTACCCCAAACTAAGAAATCTTCACAAGCAGTTGAATGAAATCCCAATCTGAGAATGCTGAGGCACCTCAGCTGAAGCAAATACAGACCTGCTCCACAGGCTCATGTTGACATGAGGCTAGCTGGAGGTTCCCACGGAAGGAAATAAGTCCTGTAAAACTGAAACTGAGCTTACAATTAAAACTACACGGGTGCCAGGATGACTCAGTCATTTGAGCATCCGACTCTTGGTTTCAGCTCAGGTCATGATCTCGGGGTCGTGGGATCGAGCCCCATGTCAGGCTCTGCACTGGGCCTGCTTGGGATTCTCCCTCCCTCCCCGTCTACCCCTTCCTGCTCTTACACATAATCTTTCTCTCTGTCTCTCTCTCAAAAAAAAAAAGAAAGAAAGAAAGAAAATACACAGACACCACATAAGGAAGTCAGCCACCATGAGGAAGTTAGCAAATGCATAGACAAGGGGAGATGTTAAAGATTATTAAGAGGTTAAAATAAATAGAATTTCTCATGAAAGAAGAGCTAATGGGTAGATTTGAAAAATAGTAAAATTTCAGGAGTAAACAGCCCTTGGAAGGGCCTTCGTAGAGACTTTTCAGACACATCACAGTTCTGCGCGCTTGCTGGACTGTTGTGATTTCTGTTTACGGAGGAAGAAAGTAATTCCCACTCTGTCCCCTGCTATAGGAAGGGGAGAACTGGGTGAGTGTTGAGGACCTCTTACGACTGCACACTGGCTTTACTTTTTACATTCAACGGTCAGTGATGATGCACTTGAGCTCCTTATCTTAAATGAAGTCCTTCAACAAAGACCAGTTATCTCCACCTAAGCACTGTGTTTGATAGTACGGTCCATTCAAACTGTAGGTCAAGAAATATTTATTGAGCGGAGGTATGTGTCAGGCACCTTTTTTTTTTCCAGTTGAATATATGTGACATATAACATTGTGTAAATAACATGTGCAAACACATTAATTTGATGTATTTATATGTTGTAATATATTTGCCATTGTAGCCATATTTATAGCACCTCGGTCCCATTACATAGTTGTCCTTTCTTTTCAGTGGTTGGAGTAACGGGAGGCACGTTTCTTAAGTTGCTTACACAGCAGCTTTTGAGAAGAGTTCTCCAAGTATAAACATTGCAGCATTATTTGTAACACAGAAGAATTTAAAGGAACTAAATACATAACCATCAATAAAATATTGTATATTCATTAGATGGGATTTGGAGCTGATACTAAAAAGACCAGACCAAGGGTCAGCCGGCTCTTTCTGCAGAGGAGCTGGCCGAGGTGTGCCGGGCTTTGCAGGTCTTTGTTGTGGCTGCTTCACTCTGTCCCTGGAGCGTGTGGGGGAGCAGCCCAGGACGAGGCCTAGAAAGTGAACGGGCCTCTGTTCTGTGAAACTCTGTTCACAAATTGAACAGGGGCTGCATTCAGCCGGCAGACCACAGTTGGCCAGCCCCTGCGGTGGCTCTGCTGACACAAACGCATCTCCGGGACTCTTGGATAAGTTGAAAAGGCAGCAAGTAGAACTGTATGTATGATCCGAATTTAGAGAAAGCAAGCGGACAGTCATTGTTTATATCAATATACAAAAATGTTTAGGAGGACATAGCCCAAACTATTAACGACTTAAAGGAAGAGACCAGGAGAGATCAGGGAGACCTCTTTATTTTATTCTTCTCCCTTGCTATGACTGTACTTGCATATTGTCGGTCTGAGCAAAGACAAAATGCAAACCTTGGATCACTGACAACTTCAAAGGTTTTTCCGGTTGTCCGCTGGCCTCTGGTGAAAGAGCAAAATATGTTGATGTTTGATTCAAGAACTTAATGAAAAAAGAGCAAAATAATACCAGGAAACAGCTTGGCAGGAGACTTGAGAGCTGCTCTTTCACTGTTACTGAGGCCCCAGCTTGAGTTAAGAAGCAATGTAGCTGGTTCTACCAACTCTTACTCGAGACATGTGACGTGAAGTAGTACCCGAAGAGGTAGCGACAAAAGAGATGGAAAATCTTCTCTGAAGACCCAAAGGATCTTTTCCTTTGTGCTGTAGGGAACAGTGACAGCCACTGGTGTCTGGTTATAGGAGATCGATGACTCCTGCCATGATGGGCTCCAAGACAACTTTTCGGTTTAAATTCAGATTGGAAAAGGTCGTCTAGTTTGTGTTCAGTAAATGTTTAATTGTCCACTGCCATTGATTTTTATAGAGATACATTCTTTTAAGGTTGAAGCAGTTGAATTGTATCCTACTTGGTTATATTAATTCTAAGTCTACATTAGACAAAAATGACTCAGAATTAAACCTGCAGCTGGCATGGGGTTTATTTGTCAGATAGCAAAAATAATCTGCTGTGATGTAGGACAATGCACTTCTTTTAACCACAGGCATCTTGAGCCCTTTTCTGTTTTCTCGATACCTCTTCCTGTTAAACATAAATGAAACTTCTCTTTTGCTGGGCTTCCTCCATGAGGAAGCATAGCCAGTCTTCCTAGATTGTGGAATTGCTCACACGGTTGGAATAGCGTGCACTAGGATTTCCCCCAGAGAGGGGCATCTGGGATACCTCTTGGAAACTTGTGTGGCCCGAGGGTACCAGAGGAACCCATGAAAAACCATGTAGGTGGGTTCTTGATACTGATGAAAAACTAAATGTAGGAAGTTTGAGACTCATGGACTTAAGTTATCAGCCACAAGTCTGTGTAGTAATTAAATAGTTTGATAGAGCAGTGGTTTTCAAATTTGTTGTGTGTAGAACTGATTTGGAAGGTCTTTGGATTTTTTAATATATACATATATATGTATTTTAAACTAATTTTAAACCCGTATTAGATATCCACATGCTCAAAAATATAGCCAGATTTTAACAACAGAATATTAACTTCAGCTATCAGCCTACCTACTTTTCCTCCTATTTCCAATTAATTGAAGAATATAATGTTATTGCAAAAAAGCCATTTTTTAAGCTCCGATATTTGGAACCCACTCATCTATGTGAATGAAGGTGTCCCCTACATTGTGTACATCAAACAAAATACAGGAGGGTGAATTAGATGCTGAGATAGTTCCATGAATTACAACCGTCCTTGGTACCTTTGACTTCTGATTGTTAGATCCATTAAAGCAACTTCATTGTTTTCATTTACTGACTTTAAATGTTAAAATTGTAACTCAAAAATCCATCCTAAATATTTTACGTATCTGATGGCGTATAAGTTTTTCACTCAAGACTTTTTAAAGGAGGAAACCAGTAAAATACCAGCTTGGCTACTCGATTTATGCTAATAGCATTTATGAATTTATAATGGGATGGAAGTTTTATGGATTGAACTCTTTGGCTTACCTATTTCTTGTGGAAGCAAAGTGTACTTCACGGAGTGCAGCCTGTCCTCACTGGAGTCTTTTCTGTTCGGAGGTCTGCCAGGGGAAGAGGGTATCACAACATCCTCTGCCAGTGGTTCTTTGATTTATGGCAATAGGTTGATCGAGTAAAAATGTCGCAAATTATGTTAGTTCTCCCTGCTCTGCAAAAACAAGGGGGAAGAATAATATTTTTGAAGTTTAAACTGAATGAATCAGGCAGCAAAAAGGAACAGTGTGATAGGCCCTGATTGTTACCTTCATCTGCACCCGGTTCAAAACTCCTTGTTTCATTTTGAACACACACACACACCCCTACCTCAGAGCTCGCTCCCTGCCTCCCCTGCAGCTTTGCACTCAGCCCTTGGGGGGACTGTTGACATAGGCTCAGCATTTGATGGTGGCATTAAGATGTGTGTATGACAATGTGCAGCCTGCCACTAAGAAAAAAAATCAAGGCTTGAAAGCAAGGGAACAAAGTGTAGTCATTTTCCCAAAGGAGCAAAAGCAATCTGCTGATTCTCTCCAGCTTCCGGAGGAACAGAGCCTCCAATGACTGTTTATGTGTGTAAAGCACCATCTGTCATCTTAGCAGGAAGTGGAAAATATGAGTAATTTGGAGATTCAGAATCTTTCCCTTTTCTCCAGCCCCTCCCACGTTCAGGATCTTTCCTGGAGTCTTAGGAAATGGAGCAACCCTCCAGTTAGTCACTTACCTTCCTGGTAGCTTTCCTTTCAGTTTAACATAACCCTCTGTGGCTGACCCCTGGAGCCCCCCAGCCAAGCATCTGCTCAGTCAGGTGTGAGTGGTGGTCTGGGAAGATCAGCCACGTGGCCCATCGTACTGACGGATGATAGTGGCTGATACTGATGCCACCAGTCTTCCAAATGTCATTAGTCCCTTTAACATATCTCTCTGCATGCATATACTAAGCCATTCAACCCACTAGATCATTTTAAAACCCATCAACATCTCTTGACTCCTGGGATACACCTGGACCCATCTGAAATAAGTGATAATCCTGGATGAAAACTTGAATCCCTTTTTGTGGACTTGCGTGGAAATGGTCCTGATCACAGACACTGGAAACAGCAAGGAGCAAAGCCTCCATATAGTTTCTTTGCAGCCTGCTGCGGGGCAGGGGCGGGACAGGTGGTGAAAACCGCAAAGCCAGAAGACTAAAGCCCCCTGCCAGGACTGTGCTTCCAGTATTTTAATCTAGGAGAAATCTGACAGGTCTTTTTTTTTTTTCCCCTCATCCATAATTCAACTCTTGTTTTAGGATTAGGTCTCTTTAATGGGGAAAGGAAAGAGTGTCTTTCCAATTCTTCTTCAGCTGAAAAATCAGCTGTTCTTTCCAGCTGCCACAAATAATTTGGTCTTTGGAATGCGTGCTGGAGTCCTTCAGAGTAAGGAATTCGTTACGTTTGGGTTTCAGATCTTTCAGTGGTTTTGCTTTATTTGCTTTAAACAGACGCAAGATGATCTTGAGATTATTGTTGATTTATTTTCTGTTGTGTTAGCAGTTTCTGAGTACTTTTGTGGTAGGTTGTTTCTCTTGATTAAAAAAATAAACAAGCAGATCAGCTACAGTTTAAATAGGAAACAGGAGAGTGTTCAGAACGTGTGTGCTGGTCCGATTTTGCTTTAGATTTTATCTGGAAAGGCAGCTCTTTAGGTACTGTTAAATGGGATAGTAGAATACACATAATCGACGAAAGAAAAGATGTTTGTCCTTTAGGGAAAAGGGAGGTAAAAGAAGAGCCTCCTCAGTGAAGTTGGTTCTTACTCAAGTTAGGGCCCTTTTGTTTACCCGCCTTCTTAGGAGCACTTCCCAGTGCTCGTTACATGAGCACTTCGGCGAAGGTGATGGGGCTCTTTTCTGTGGCTTTCTTCTTGTTCTGTGCATCAGCTCTGTGGTTATTACCCCAGCTACAAAGAACATTTTATGTGCCTTGTAGCTAACAAGTTCTATCAGTCCAGACCACGATGTTTCACACTCCCCAGAGATTTTAAACAAAAAAAAGTTGCAGAAAGCATTTTGGAGCACGTATTTCTAAGTTGCTCATATAGACTGGTTTGTTGTTGTTTCCATCGTTGCTAGTTTTAGTTTTAGTTTCTGGGTTGAATTGATAGGAAGCAGTTGCACTTTTCTGTCCTTAAAGGTAAGTCTTCAGCCTATTCCTTGAGACGGATCAGAGGATTTTCCCGGGATCAGTTTTGCTGTCACATGTGCCTCCACTAGGCAGGTTGCTCCTAGGCATGTTCCCTAAGGATGATCAGTGAGTGACTCAGGGTGGGAAGTTCCCTCACCTCAGAACTCAAGGGGGTGTGAGCCCTTCCTTTCGTAGCAGTCCTCCTACCCGTGCTGTCCGTTCGGTAGGGCTGTTCCTCTCACCCTTCCATAAAGCCTAGTTTTGGAGTTTCTTACCAGTTGTTTTTTTGTCTTTCTGCTGAAAGAAAAACAGCGCACAGTATGTATCAGCTCACCGCAGATCTGTGGCCGTTGGTGGCAGAGGTTTAAAAAACAAAGCAACAGATAGATGATATTTCCAGTTCTGTGGGTTTTCCTTCATATTCTTTTATCTGATGCCTCCTTGTAGTGAAAATAAGAAGTTGTTGAAGGCTGAGCTCTTTGTGTTTAAATTCAGAGGAATCTAATTAGGAGCCAGCGGCTCTGTTCTCATAAAGCAAGATGCTGAGACCTTTTTAAATAGCTTTGAAAAATGAAAGCATGTTGCTTATTGCTATTAGGAAATCTTTTTCTTTTAAATAAATAAAAGGCCAAATAATTCTTTGATCTCCCTAACAACATGGTATGGTCTGTGGCAGAGAGCTTGACAGTGTATTAGATTTGTCTTTGGGTCTGTTCTTGGTAACTGTCTGTGTTCCAGAACTGAGAATCAGATTTGAACCTTGTGACTCTGGCTGATGTCGGTGGGGCCAGAGTTTCTCCACCACCCCCACACCGCCGAAGCCGTGGCTGCATACAGAGTCCAGAACAACTTGGCAACAAGCTGAGTGTTTTTCAAGTAGGTACTTGAGTATGTTAGGCAGACATCCACGCAAATTACTTATCACTGAGACTCATGACCCTATTACAGACCACATTAAAATTTCAGCCGGGTTAGAGCTTTGGGGACCTGTCTCGGCTAACTAAGAAAGTGAATTTGTATGAAAAGTTGTTTTCTAGAAGTAGATTTTATTATTACATCTGCCTGTGTGATTCATCAGTTGGAATTGTCTTTTAAATCTCAAGCACTGGCCTGAGAACTTGAGTGTTACTGGAGTCTGTTTAAAAGTGACGGCACCACCTCTTCGGAAATCGCCTTTGCTTAATTCTGTGGTGTTAGAGCTGACTGGGGAGACAGGGCATGTCTCCGTGTACCCACTGCTCTCCTGTAGATCCAAATTAGTGGCAGGTCCTCAGGCAAATCCCACCTCCTTTGTCGCCCACGGATGCCAAAAACATTATTAACTTTCATTAAAGCAGGGAAGAAAATGCACTTTGTAATTGGAATAGAAGACAAGAGAGGCTGATTAAAAAATTGTTTTTAATCTATGACAGCTATGATTGACTTTTTCAGAGGGTAAGGAAATGCTTATAAGGAAATCCAAGGAACTTTGGAGGATCTTAGAATGTGATGCAGTGATGGTGGTTGGTTTTGGTTTTTAGACACTAGTACAGAGGAGTACGTGAATAATGTGACAGATCTGTGTATTCACCACTCAACATGAAAAAGTAGTAACATTTCACTATATGGCTTCAGATTATTTTGTACTTTTGAAGAAATAAACATTACATTTCCCTGCCTGATCCTCTCCCTCCTTCCCCAAGGACAAGCACAGTCATAAATTCAGTGTATGTGTAGTCTTTGTTTTGTAATTTTATCTCCCACGTAAAGGTTTAATTTTTTGTTTTCAGTTGACATAAATGGTACCATATCTCAGTCTGTGATTTGCTTTATTCTCCTCAACACTAAATCTGGGGGATCCAGAGTACCGAAACTCATCAACCTAGACCATTGACTTCTAGCTCTTAAGTGGTATTCCATTTTATGAATATATCAAATCTGTCCCACTACTAAGTCATTTGGCCATTTCCAGTTTGTCTCTGTTACAAGCAGGACTGCAGGGAGCACCCCTGTATCCTGTGGGAATCACTAAGTCATCAGACGGGCACCTTGTCAGCCTAACCGCATGTCGCCCAACTACTGGCCAAATGAAGGTGCCAGCTTCTCCATCCATTGGCCGAGGCTGAGTTCCCGCCTCACCATTTTTTTTTTTTAAGATTTTATTTATTTATTTGACAGAGAAACACAGCCAGAGAGGGAGCACAAGCAGGGGGAGTGAGAGAGGGAGAAGCAGGCTTCCCGCCGAGCAGGGAGCCCGATGTGGGGCTCGATCCCAGGACTCCGGGACCATGACCTGAGCCGAAGGCAGTCACCCAACCAACTGAGCCACCCAGGCGCCCTTCACCTCACCATTTCTTCATGAGTACCAAGGATTGGTAGACTTTGATTTTATCCAACCTAGTTGGACACGAAATACTATTTCTCTGTTGTTTTAGTTTGCATTTCTCTGATTTTAGAGAGATCAGGCACCATTTTGTGTTGTGAATTGCCTGTACATGGTCTGCACAACTTTTCTGTTGCAATCTTTGTCTTTTTCTTACTGGTTTACGACGAGTCTTTAGCCCTTTCAAGACTGTGACTGTGTGGCAGTACCTTTGGTTTCATTTCAAAATGTGTGATTTTCCTTGTCCGTGATACGGATTCATTTTCCCCACATGCTTACCTTCCACGTTTTAAAGCATATTCTGTTAAGTAGAAGGGAGTGAACCGTAGGTTCTTTTAAGCAAGACTCTTGGGAGGGGAGAAGGTGGAATGGAATTTAAAAAGAGGTATTTGAAGTATTTTAGCTTGTGAAAGAGGAAAGGTGGCAAGGGGAGCTCTGAAGCCTGTGCATGAAAGAGAGGTTAGGCCCTTGGAATGGGGGTGCTCTCTGCTCCCCAGCATCTGCATGGCAGGCGCCCCAAGTAAGGATAATGTGCAGATGGGGGAATGTATCTGTCTTACTAAAAAATGTAGGAATTCATCAGACCACTGAGTGGTGCTTCTTGCTGTGGGTCCAGCACCTTGGAAGCTCGCCTGCCCACCTCTCCCTGCTCTTCAGACATGTAGTGTCTACTGTAGGCCGGGAACTGGGGATACGTATATAAAATCTGTAGAAGACAAAGTGAGATGCCCTCAAGGAGTTTTCTGTCCAGTGGCCAGTGTGGCCAGTCCAGTACTGTGATGGAGGCAGGCGTGGATTCCAGAAGTGTGGAGGCAGGGGATCTTTTCTTCCCTGGGTGACTCAGGACTTCATCGAGGTGAGTCCTACTGACGCAGTCGGGGGAAGAGACGCGAGCGCAGAAGACCGTGTGCTCAGGCTCACAGGCATGACCAAAACCATGGTGAGCGCTGGAAGTTAAATGCATGGCCGGCCATGTTAAGCCAAGGAAGAAACTTGAGCTTTATCCTAAAGATATGGGGAAGACATTGAAGAGTTTCTGGGAGGTGAGAAGCAAAAAAAAATACGTTAAATGCAAACCAATAACGACATCCGGTCCAGCCCAACTGTTGCCTCTTTGGTCCTTCCTAGAAGACTGTTGGCTGGAGAGGCATGGAGTCTTCATCCAAGCTTTGCGGGGTCCAGGTGCTCGAATAGGAGTTACGTCACATGATGCAGAGAAGGGCCGAGCCACACTGGCTTCTCAGGAGTTACTTGGATTTCTGTTTGTGGTTCTGCTTTTTCTCTCAGTAGTAAAACAGTGACTTCTTTATCAAAATTGATCCTTATTTTCAAGTCACAGAGAACTGGACAAATTAATGAGAGCCACTCGTTTCCGGTTCTTCAGAGAAACATCCTCAAAATGTTTACTTTTACTGATTAGAATGAGTCACTCCCCAGGGGTCCCTTTCTGCAAAGGCCTCTTTATGCCTAGAAAGGGACATTGCTGAGAAAGCCCAGCATTCCTGTTCAGTGGCATATAACCTGTCTCTCCCCGCCGACTTCGAGAGCAGCTCACGACGTACATGGAGATGACCGCAGGTGGTAGAAATGACAAGGAGTATGGCTTCCAAATCACTCCTTGCCATCCACTCCTGGAGAAGAACACAGGGGCAGGGCAAGAACAGAATTTTGACTGAGTTAAAACCTTCTGGGTTGTTCCCCTTGTTGATGCCGCCATGAGCCTTTCCCAGCAGAGCCTCACCTCATCCTGCCATTGGTAAAGGAACTTAGATGTCTCTTCGGGTTTGTGAGCAGAAAGGTGACCAGACAGTGAATGTCAGAAGGGGTGGAGCTAGGAGAGGTTAGCTAGATGGGGGCAGAGGCAGACCTAAGAGGGAAAGGCCCAGACTCCAGACTAGTTGTGACTGTGGGCCATCCTGTTGACAGAAGCAGACGTGCTCCTGCTAGCCTCCTGGGTGACGGGGGCTTCTCTCAAGCCTCCTCCAGTCAAGGCCCTTCCCCGACCCTACACGTGGCTATGTCTGCCTTAGTGATGATTCAGATGACGCAGAAGCTTAACTCTTCAGCTGCATGAACCATGTCGGACAGTCCAGCGGGATTTACTTTGAAAAATTATCCCAGAGGGGAGTGTGGACCCTCCTCTCGTTGACTAGATTGGGAAACTGAGGCACTAAGGAAAGACTCGGATGAGTCACACTGACTAGCAGAGCCGGGACCTAAATGAGACGTGCTTACACAGCACTTCTTCCTGCGCTCCTGTTAGTGTTGCTAGGTTGGCGTCTCACGTTTTATGATCAGTGTTATATCAGGGCACTTGGCCTTTGGATAAAAGAGACCTAGTAGGGTATAAACTAGATGCTTGAATGGGAGCCACGAGCCAGGCACTGTGCCAGAGAGACGTAGAGGCTCAGCATTAGATGAAGCACTCCGTGGAGGAGAAAACCGCAAGACCGTGACCGTCCAGCGGGGCGGGCGGTGTTAGAGATCCGTGAACCCAGTTGGCACGGCGGGAGCAACTGTTGAGGAAGGGCCTGGGGGGAGAGGCCCCTGGGACCTGGGGTTCTGGCGTTCCCCCTGCTAGTGCCCTGACCTCCCCACCGTCTTTCCCCTCTCCCCACGTCCAGACGTGTGCGCCAGGAGAGCCGCTCAGCCCACAGCGACTGAGATGGCGCGGGCCAGACCTCTGGTGCTGCCTGTTGAGTGGTGTCGGGTTTTTTCTCAGGGAGCCTTAACCTGAAAAGGCTCTCATCACTGGGTGTCCCCACAGACAGACCTTGTTTGTCTCTGCTTTCCCTGTGGCCTCCTGGCGCAGTTGTGTTTTATGACTTCATAGCAGCTGTAGGAGCTGACGGCAGCCCTTGTGAGGCCCCGGGGGGAAGGGGATTTACATCAGGGCCTTTGGAGCCAGGGGAGCAAGGGCGGAGCTTCGTGGCGCTGGCAGATGTGGTTTCCGCTCCGTCTTTCAGGAAGTCTCCCACCTTATTCTGCGTCGGGATTCCCCAGACGTGCCCGGTGTGTTTCTGATGAGCTTTCCTGTGCACCTCCTGACTCCACGGGGGGGCAGAAAGCTCAGGGTGCTGGAGATGCCGATCCAGCCGCACAGACATCCCCGCTCCCGGCAAGGGGCTCCGCGGATTTGTTTGAGACTCCAGCCCCGCATGTTGACGGCAGACACTTTTACTTTTCATTTTGCTCTGTAGGCTCTCAGCTTCCTGCCTGAGAGGCTCCAGACTTCTCGTTTCCGTGAATCAGAAATCACATCTGCTCTTCTCTCTCCTCCTCCCCACGACGTCACACGCCTGCTTTCTGGCAGGGGACTGCAGGCTGTAATCCCAGTGAGAGCCGCATTCTGACATACCAGTGACTTCCCTCGGGAAGCCGCAGGCTGCTGTGGCCACGGGAGGGCAGAGTCCAAGCTCTCTTGGCTTGGTCGAAGTCACCCTGGGCTTTGCTTGCTTTTCAGGTTGCGGTGCATTCGTCCACAAAGGCTGCAGAGAAAGTCTGGCCTCCTGTGCAAAGGTCAAGATGAAGGTAAGACATTTCTCAGGGGTGGGGAAAGCCCTGGTTGGGGTTTTTGTTTGCTGTAATCATTTGGTACCAGCACTCGGACCAAAACAACCCAACAGTAATTCTTCACTAAAGCGACCAAGTCTCTTCTTAATAAACACACTTGGGAACCTGTGGCTTTTGGAAAACAAAATGCTTTCAGAGCTCCACGTTAAATACACGTTTCTGTGCATTTCTAGAGTCTCTCTGTTGTTAAAAGTGCTTTTGCTCTGAACCACGTCTGCAGGCCTGTTCTGCTGGTCATACACCCGCCTCCTCCTGGCCACCCTGAGGGCAGCAGGTGGCATTCGGGGGCTTTGAGCTGCCAGGGAGCTGGCGAGGGGGGAGGGTGTGACGCGGCCTACCCGGCAGCGCTGATGTCCACGGGGCACAAAGCCACTGGCTCAGGTCATGTGATGCAGAAGAGGACTTTCCGGGCAAGCGGAGGGCTCTGCCGTGGGAGTGTGCACTGTGTACTCATGGGCAGGTGGCCCTTCAGGGGAGTGGGTTTGGGCGCCCACCTTCAAGGTAGCCTCCGTGGTTTTCGGTGTTGTCGTCACCCGTAAACAAATGTGCTTCTGTCCTTGTCAGAAGAGCACTTCCCAGCTGCATCTACACGACGCTCAGCGTGCCCTCTGCTTCACCGCAGAGCACACACTTAGCTAGCACAGCGGCCTCACACTTGAATGAGTGTGCACCAGAGTTGCCTCGGGGACTTGCACACTCTGGGGTGGGGCCCAGGAATTTGCATCTCATGGAAGTGCCCAGTGATACACAGGCTGCGAGTCTGAACTAGTGTAAGAGTGGATGCACTGCTCTACCCCAGGTCTTACCAGCCCATGGACATCGATTTTGTTGGCTCTTGAAGTATTTTTTGTTGTTGATGCAGTTATTTAAAAAGAAAATCCCATTTCATGTCTAATTTCGCCTTAAAAAATTGGAAGATCTCAGAACCCTGGTTATTTCCTCTTACCCAGCATTCCTGACTTTCTCCTTGCTCTTTTTCCTGTTCTCCACAGTACTTCCCACCTTCTCAGAGTTTCTATTTAACAGCCCGTATTTACTTACTACATGTAGTTTGCATGGTCTGCTCCTTCCGGCCACTAGCATGTAAGCACCGGACTTGCCAAGCAGTCTGGAGTCGGGACTCTGATCTGTTGATAGATGCGAAGCATCCAGCATGGAATCCGGCAGTCTGGGTCCCGAAGTGTTGGGGAAGATGGATGGGAAGTGGTAACCCCCGCCTCCTGACCGGATGTGTGGGTTCCTTCCCCCCACCCCCCACCCTGCCTCCTTCACTTATCACCTGCCTAACTCCACGGGCGCTGGCTTTGTGATCTGACAGGATTTAGTGCTATTGGGAATGTTCTAGGTTCTGTAGAAGGCTAATGAAAGAGGTAACATCTCCCCTATAAGAGAACACAGCCTAAAAGGGAGAGTTCCATTTTTAAATTGGAAATAACCTGTGTCCGCTAATGATTTATCTCAGAGTAATTGGTTCACTCTGTAATTTCTCACACACAGTGTTTCTGTCACATGCTACAACAAACATCAGAACTGAAATTCGTACTTTACCTAAGGACTAGTTAGTACCTTGTTAACACTAGTCACTAGAGAAACAAATGGAAAAGGCACAGATGCCGCTCTTCAGGAATCAGCATCCCGGTGGGGAAGGTGGCAGGCGGGCGGCGACTGTAAATGAGGGGGACACTGTGTGGAGACCTCCACATAGTGCAGGATTCTCAGGGGCCGCCAGGCACTGCCTTGGGTGAGCAGAAGAAAGAAGGTGATGGGTGGCGTTCCCCAGGAGGTGGCTCTCACGCGCATCTGAGATGGAGGGATGCCCTGGAGCGGGGGGCAGAGGGTGGTCCAGGCAGACAAGCAGCCTTTGCGGGGTCCCGGCGCTTGGCAGGTTCAGAGGGCAGAGCCCATGGGGGTGGCTGGGGGGATGCTGAGCTCCTTGAGCCAGGCCGGAGCTCACTCCCTGCTCTGGGCTTCTTGAGACCCAACAGAAGAGAAACTGTGGCCGTGGTCCTCGTGTGTTTATCTATTTCCTTTTTCCTTCAGCAGCCCAGAGGGAGCCTTCAGGCACAGGACACATCTTCACTGCCCACAGTCATCATGAGGAGCAAGCGTAAGTCACTCAGCCCTCCTCTCCTCCAGCCTTTTTGACTTTCTGGTTCAGGACTTAAACACGCTTTTGTAATATGCGTCTCTTATCCTTCATCGAGATTTGAGTATTTATCTGTGGTAAGTTACAGGAGGCTGCAGATGACTGACCAAAAGCCTGGTGTTCCACCATCAAACTCCTTGGAAGGCTTCTAGAATAGTGTGTATTAACTTGAAAGGCAGCCCTTGCCTGTGTTGAAGCAGGTGACCCCGGGCCCCTGAGATTCCTCTTCCGTGGGCTGACGGTTATGCTCGACCTTCGCACCTCGGGGTTGTACAAAGGAAGTGAGATCTTGCTGATGAAACTTAGTTGAGGGGCGCCTGGGTGGCCCAGTCAGTTGAGCATCTGCCTTTGGCTCAGGTCATGATCTTGAGGTCCTGAAATCGGACTCCGTGTCAGGCTCTCTGCTCATCGGGGAGTCTGCTTCTCCCTCTGCTCCTCCCCTCTGTGTGTGCTCCCTGTCTCTGTCTCTGTCTCTCTCTCTCTCTCTCTCAAATGAATAAAGTCTTAAAAAAAAATTTTTTTTAAACTTCTTAGTTTACAAACTGTGAAGTTAAGTAAATAGTTCTCTTTTTTCCCCCAGAGACTTCAAGTGGTACACGAAATTCAGTCATTCGCAGTGTCCCCGCTCACATAGTGCTGTCTTAACCAGTGTTCAAGGATCCACTTTGGTTTTACTTAATGCTCTCCCTTTCTCATGCCTATTCCCAGCCTCCTTCCTCCCCCCCGCCATAGCACCCACTCTAGCTATTTAACCTATATCTTTGTAATCTGCTCTGTCTTTACACAGATGTTTATGTCTGACAATATCTTAACTGTTTTGAGTGTTGCATTTGTATTAGATATGACTTACGCTTCGTTCTTTTTTCTCGATCTGTCATTTTAAGATCTATCATGTTTTTGTGTATAAGCTGTTGTTCCAGACTGCTGTCTGGTATTCTTTCATAAACCTCTTTCATAATGTAATTATCAGTTCCCCCAAAGATGGATATCTAAGTCGTTTCCAACTGCCAGCATAAACAATGCAGGACTGAATATCATCTTAATTATTAGGCTCTCCAGGAACCCACATAGAACTTACCCTAAGGCAGTGTTTCTCAAAACACCGGTAGTTCCTGGATCAGTAAGAGGCGCTCCTTCTTGGGCCCTGCTGAGACCTACTACATCAGAAATCCCAGAGGTGGAGGCCAGTGATCTGTGCTTGAATAGACGCCGGGTGCGTGTGATGCACACTCAAGCTTGAGGACCACTGTTCCACACCAGCCTACTCTGAGTTCTTCCCAGAGCATGCGAATTCCCCCGAGGTGGCTTAAGTCTGCTGATTATTAGTCTTTGCACATAGATTGCTATAAGAGAGGTTTTGCCAGACCAACACCCGCTTTAATCACTGATCCAGTCCATTCCAGCACCTTCTACCAGTCTACTCTTCCTTAAATTTTATCCTTAAACGTTGTCCCTTGCTTCAGAAATCTAGCATTTTTTTTTCTTTTTAAATACCTGTTATATGTTAGGTTATGTATGTCACCTCTGACCCCTACGTGTATTCTCACTCCTGTTTTACACCTCCTGACACAGTATGGCGGTGACGAGTACAGATTGTGAATTCAGGTTATATGGGTCTGAGTCCCAGCCCTGCCCCTCAGTAGCCGTGTGACCCCGGGCATTTACTACGTCCCTACTCTGTACTTTATTTTCCTCCTCTGTGAATGGATGGTAACAGTTTCAGTGACTAATTGTCAAGTTTAAATGAGATCACACCCATAAAGAACGTAACAGTAGGCCTCCTTAAGAGTGAGCTTTGGCTACTACCGCCATCCCCATAAATAGGGAAACTGAGGCTCAGAAGTATTATGTCACTTCCCTGAGTGGAAAAGGGATTAGTTTCAAACAAGGGAAAGCTGTTATTTTCACCCCTGTATTTTATCCTTTAAAAATAAAGTTGTTCTTGGGACGCCTGGCTGTCTCAGTCAGTGCCACTGTTAATTGTGAGACTGTGAGTTCAGGCCCCACATTGGGTGTGGAGATTACTTTAAAAAAATAAAAACAAAAACAGAGTCGTTCTTTATCACTTTTAGGGTTCTGCATCGCGTGAATTCATTCTGGTTCTCCAGCCTCTTCTTTTGGTTCTTTATATATATCCTCTTTCCTTCTCTGTCTTTGTTCTCTTCTACTTGTGTCACACTACGTGATTATTTCCACCTTCATTCGTACAGTTCTCCTCATCACAGTGTCCTCTTTTCCTTCCGACCTACCCACATCCTTACCATTCTTCAAGAGTGTCTCTTCTGTCGGATTTTATCCACTCACTGACTTCCCTCCTGAAACCCCAAGGATAGGCCCCAGGCTCCCGGATACTTCAACACATTCCCTTCTCTTACTCCCTGTTGGAGCAGAGCCCACATCTCGGGCTTGTCGTGTGCTTCCTGCAGGAAGGATCTGGTCATACAGTAGTGTAGTGTATTTCTGGTGTTTTAATGGTTTTATGAATTTTTATTGTCAGAAACATCCTGCGATACCGTGACTATCCTACAGTTGCCCCAGTGTTTATATCTTCCACTCTTGACACTCCCGGGGATGGATGGTCATGCAGCTTGTGTCTGGGCCACGAGCTCAGTTACAATGGAAAAATAATTTGTTAGCCAAATGCCCCTTGAGCATAACAGGAGAGCTTCCACTTCCTCCCCGGTCGTGTTCAGGAGACCTGCGACTGCCACGTCCCCAGGTGACATTTAAGTGTTTCCTTTTCCTCAACCGTAAACTAAAATGATTGGTCAAAGTCTGCGTTCTCAAACAACGTGCAGAAGAATCACTTGGGGAGCTCCTAAAATGTGTGGACCCCCAGGTCCCACGCCCAAGGGACGAGAAGGGCTGGGAGTTTGCAGATCTCACGAGCACCCCACACGTGGCTGCATAGGCCCCCGCAGGCAGCACTGGGCCCTGTTACCTCTGGTTTCTTTCATCCTGAAAATTGTTTCAAGTTTATTTTATTTTACTTCCGGTTCTTTTCTGTGTTTAAATATACTGTTACCCCATGATTCTTTATCCCCACTGCCTAACCTCCATGCCATCCCACAGCTAGCCACTCTTCTTAGTTTTATATCTATGTTCTTCAGGTTTCTTTATTAAAGTAAAGCAAATACAAATTTGGCTTATTCTTTTTTTTTAAACATGAAATTCTGTTCTGCAGCTTTGTTCTGGACCTGGATTTTTTTCCCCCCTGTTACAGTATTATCTTGGAGATCTTATGTCAGTCCATGGAGAGTATACTCATTTTTTTTAAAGCTACATGATATTTCAGTGTATGATGTACCATAATTTGTTAATTGATCTTTTGATACTAATTTGTGTCGTTGCTTGTATTTTGCTTTAACCAACAATGTTGCATTGAATGACTTTGGACATGTGTCCTTTTAAGCATTATGAGTATATCTTACAGAATAAACATATCCAGGGTGCCTGACTGGCTCAGTCAGTGGAGCATGTGACTTTTCATCTTGGGGTTGTGAGTTCAAGCCTCATGTTGGGAGTGTAGAGATTAAAAAAAAAAAACAAAAAAGGTAGACTAGACCTATCCTAAAATGGAATTTCTGGATCAAAGATGCAGGCCTTCAGTTCAGTGGATATTGCCGGATTGTCCTCTATGGAGTTTTTGTACCCACTTACACTCCCGGGGCGAATCTGTCTAAAGAAATTTGCTTCTCTTTGGCATTCGTCAGATGAGTCACTACTCAGGAGCTTGGACACACGGTTCAGTTGGTGTTCGCTCTTCCTTTACAGCCTCGCAGCCCAAGGAGCGGCCTCGATCTGCAGTCCTCCTCGCGGATGAAGCCACTGCCATCCCCATGTTTGCCAACAGACGGTCCCAGCAGAGTGTCTCACTCTCCAAAAGTGTGTCCATACAGAACATCGCTGGGTAAGTGGGGATTTTAAGGTGGCACAGTTGACATCAAGGGGACAAGAGCGTAATTGACTGAAGGATTCTTCTCATTAGGAAAAAATTGTATGACATAATGACTTGGTACACAGCCAAGTGTCACAGACGTGGAGAGTGGGGGTTATGTCTCGATGTGCCATCATGCAGCGAGGGTCCCCTTAAACACCATCAGCCACATCGTCCTGTGCTTCATGCTTGGTCAGCTTCACTTTTAAGGAACCTCAGTTCTAAAGGGATGGTTTTTAGATCAAAATAAGAAGTGAAATGGGGTGGGCGCCTGGGTGGCTCAGTGGGTTGAAGCCTCTGCCTTCAACTCAGGTCATGACCTCAGGGTCCTGGGATCAAGGCCCACATCGGGCTCTCTGCTCAGCAGGGAGCTCACTTCCTCTCACTTCCTCCCCTCTCTCTGCCTGCCTCTCTGCCTACTTGTGATCTCTCTCTGTCAAATAAATAAAAATCTTTAAAAAAAAAAAAAAAAAGTGAAATGGGGTGGGTAGAATGACTTCTGATTTTTGTTTGTAACCACTTATATTTTCAGATATTACACTTGTCTGTTGGTCAGATGAACCTAGTGTTTCTGCTGCTTTTTATAAATCTCTTATCTATGCTTGCGTCTTGACTCTTGAGTCCATTTCATGGGAGTGAATAATGGGGCCAGTTACGACTGTTAGGTCCCCACTCACTCATTTGCACTAAGTTCCTTTTGTGGTCCCTGCAAAAGTTGCCACGGCCTCTGAGTGTTCAGGCCTCAGCTGTCACACGGCTAGCACAGGGCTGATTGTGATGTTGCTGGCTGTTTGGGGTAATAAGACTCCTGCTTTCCCATCAAGTAAAGAAGTCATCGCCAATGTAGGACTCAAAACATCTCTTCCATCTCTCTTAACCTAGGCTGGAACAAAATTCTTAACTAGAGGATGCAAATCTTCTTTTGCCTATACGTCCTAACCTCTGCGCTGGCTAGTGTTTTCTTGTTTAAAAAAAATGTTTCAGGTATTTTTATTTTGTTTTGTCTTTGTATTGTCCTTATTCGAAGGCCCTCCTTTCGGAGTTGTCATGGTTTCAAAATTTATTTTCATTATGACTTTTAAAAGCTAGTCTTTAAATAAAATACAAAGTTTTAAGTGACTCTGGCTTGCTTTTGTGTCCTACGAGAAACCATCTACTGGGGACCTACTATGCTAGCTGATGGGTTGGGGTCTGAGAAAGTCCTGGGGAATACAGTTTATTAGAAGTGCTTGGTCTACGATTATTTAGAGAATAAGGAGATAAAGTTAGTGGTAACACAGTGAGTTTCAAATGGAGAAATTTCTTATGTATTGTGTATAGAGTTTAAGGGAACAGCATTCTCCTTGTTACCTATCATTTAAAAAAAAAAAAAATTGAAGGCTCAAGGAGTTCAGGTTTGCAATGATGTTAGATGCCTCTGACCTTCATTACTAGTTTATGTTGCATGTTGCTGGGTACCCGACGTAAGTAATTTGTCTCCCATCATTTGGTGCTTACAGCCAGCTGTCATTTTAGAGTTTTTCAGGTACTTATTTGAGAAAGCAGACCGTGGTTTGTCAGTATGTATTTGACAGTAGGTGCTTCTTTTTGTCCCCAGAGTTGGCAATGATGAGAGCATATCAAACACCTGGAAATTCCTGTCTCATTCAACAGACTCACTAAATAAAATCAGCAAAGTCAATGAGTCGACAGAGTCACTAACTGATGAGGGTAAGAGGAAATTACCGCCTGTGTCTTAAGCATCTGTGGAGACTGGGTGCCATTCCCTGAGTGTTAACACTTGTATTCTCTTCTGTGCTCTTGTGAAGGTTCTCTAACCTTTCTCTCAGTCGCCAAACTCTACAGTGAATTGGTAATCAGACTTATCCACTGGTTAGGTAGTTGTCCATTGAGGGATGTCATTGACTTTCACATGGTCATTCTCTAGTACAAATACTTTTTCTTGCCTTAGACTTTGGTACACAGCCAGTGACAGCTGGCTGTCACTCTCTGGGCAGGTTGTAAGCCTACCGTCTTGAACAAGTAAACTTACCAGGTCCTTTTCAATTCCTTATTCACATAGGAATCCTGAATCTCAGTCACATTTGATTTATGTGATATTTATCACTCGTACCCAGAGACGTGAATGTGGAGTGGGTCACTCCCAAGCAGGAAATGATTCTTTCTGATACTAGACTATGTGTTCTATGCATATTCCCTCTGTTGAGGCTGCGTTGGCATCTTATGACATTATGACCCGAGGAGAGTCCAGTGTAGGCTTTCTAGAGCTCCCAGACCCCAGATTCTGATCCTGATCTTTTGCTATTTTGAGGAGTAGGTACAGACATGAATGAAGGACAGCTAATGGGGGACTTTGAGATGGAATCCAAACAACTAGAAGCTGAGTCCTGGAGCCGCATAGTGGACAGCAAGTTTCTGAAACAGCAAAAGAAAGATGTGGTCAAACGGCAGGAAGTGATTTATGGTGAGACCCTCCATTTGCTCTGCTAATACCAGTTTTGCATCACGCAGCATTTTTTATCAGGGAAATCACTAGACCATGGAAAGCCAGTTTGCAAGTATGTAGCATGTCAGAGATTTTTCTTTAAAAACTTTGAGGTCTAGAGACATGCTCTTATTTCTGTCCTTTCCTCTTTAAAATTGTTTCCTTTAATTTTATTGAGCATTTTACTATGAGTGCTTATTTACACAGTCGCACTAGAAAGAGATCTCCTGGGGCCGTTCAGTTGGATCCCTCAGCGACACTGGAAGCCAAGCACGAGTCATTTGTGGGAAATAGAACACAGTAAATCGTGAAAGGCTCTGAATGCAACGAAGACCACTTGAGAGTGACGGAGTCCAGTGTGCTCTCAGAAGACACTGTTAGGTCACGTGAAATAGAGGAATAAGATGAGAACACTTGAAGGGGAAGACAGCTATTGACCTAGTTCTTAGGTTTAAATTGTGCCCTAAACGCAAGTGGGCTCTTGGTGGCCGCAGATGACCTTTGAGGGAGAGCCCTTCAAAGGAATGCCCGTGACCTTTGACCTTTGTCCTCCTTCAGAGTTGATGCAGACAGAGCTGCACCACATCCGGACGCTGAAGATCATGAGCGACGTGTACAGCCGGGGGATGATGACGGAGCTGCTCTTTGAGCAGCAGACAGTGGAGAAGCTGTTTCCGTGCTTGGACGAGCTCATCGGGATCCATAGCCAGTTCTTCCAGAGGATCCTGGAACGGAAGAAGGAATCTCTGGTGGATAAAAGCGAGAAGAACTTTCTCATCAAGAGGATGGGAGACGTGCTGGTCAATCAGGTGAGCGATGGGAAGGATCTTTCCCACAAAATGGGATAAAAAGTGAAGCTTTGGGGTTCATCAACCACTCATTCACATCCTGGTTATCTTTGTAAGCTTAGGCCAGTTAGTGAATCTCTCTGGGCGTCACCCCTTTATCTATAAATGGGGACAGATTTCCTCTCCCTAACACCAGTTTTTAAAATTAAAAGGAGTGGATACCTAAAATACCTAGCATATGGTAGATACTCAGTAAAAGTCCATTTTCCTTTCTCAGCATCCAGACCATCACCAGAAACAAGGTAGTTTAAGAAATTCAAAGCTTTCTGTTGGAACCTCAGTGTCCCCCTGTGCCTCAAATCAAAAAGAACTCACTTACCTGAAAATCAACTGAGCATAGAAAATTGAATAAGAAACTATCTGTAAGAAAAATTCATAAAATAGATGTTGCTGATATTTTCACCAAAGTTTCAACCCTGCTCCAAAAACAGTTGGGCCAGAAGTTATTTTGGAAAAGGTGTTGCTAGTTTAACCTTTGCAGACAAAGGGGCACAGCCTCCCAGCCGACTAGCTCTCCTTCCCCAGCAGGTCTCTGCCTCGGGGTAGAAGCAGAGGCTTCATTCCTGGAACATTTGCCCAGGAACTAGAAGTGTTGTCCTTCCCTTATATTCTTCATCCCATACCCCTGGCCTCATTAGTTCATTAGTGCATTCATTCATTCCTTTCTCACGTATTTACTGGGTATCTAAACCCCAGCTGAAAACACAAAGGCAGACATAGCAGCGACCTGTGCCTCATGGACCCCGTGCTCCCAAGAGAATATAGGCATGGTGTAGGGCATAAACAGTGCAGCCCGTGCCGGAAAGCAGCTCTCTGCCACAAACAGGGCCCCAGAGTGGGAGCGGTCATTTCTGTAAGTGAGGACTTTTGCTCCCCAAACATCCCCTCCCAGCATTTTCCATGTTCCTTTCTCTGCCCTCAGACCTGCACAGGTGCCTCCTCTAACCATACTGTAGTTGTGCCTGTCTTCTAGTAAGATGACGGTGGGATTCACACCATAGCCCTCAGTGGCATCCGTTTGTTGGTTCTCTGTGCAAGTTCTAAAATCACCCCATTAGAATCTCCGCCTTAGCCTCCCCTTGGTAAAGGAGAGAAGGAAAAGCTCGTTCCCCGGAACCTTTCTCAAGTTCTTTTGCTAAGGATCAATTTGTGTTGCCTTCAGAGGTTTTCAGTATAGTGGAAATTGATGCGCTTAGCGTGCGTCATATGGACCCCATACAGAAACTCACTGGTTTACCCCAAAGTGAACATATCTTCAGATGAGCCGGTTGAGATCACACATGTTTTAGGAATGAGTAAAGCCCATGCAGAATTGTTAGGACTGCTGGCCTGAGGTAGATGAGGTAAGCAGGTCCCTAGGTAATAAGAGCTCTTTCTGATACCTTTCTAACTTATCAAGGCGAAATTTTTAAGAAAACGTCTAGTGAGGCTCCTTGTTTTACCACCGTGTTTATGACGAATGGAAATTAGAACACATTTTCGATTACTTAAGTGCACAGTATGTAGATATTTCTGGGTGGTTGTTTCTTAAATTCATATGCCATATATGCACCCATTGAAAGTGTGCAGCGCAGAGAAAACCCGTCCAGTTGGGTGGTTTCAGCAGTGTTCACAGAGTTAGACAGCTGTCCTCACGGTTACTTTCAGAGCATCCTTATTGCCCTGCCCCCCCCCCGCCCTGGCCTCCCCCACCCCAGGCATCTCCTAAGCTACTCTGTGTCCCTGGGGATTTGTCTAGTCTGGATTTACTGTATAAATGGGATAAAACAATATATAGACCTTTGCAGTCGGCTTCTTTCGTTTAGAATAATGCTTTCAAGGTTCATCAGTATTGTAACAGGTATCCATATTCCATCCCTTTCTGGATAATGGTCCATCCTGCGTGTATCGACCACATTGTATTCATCCTTTGAGGGACTTGCGGTCTCTTTCCACTTGGGGATGCTTAGGAATATGGCGGCCGGGGACTTTCATATCCAGGTTTTTGTGTGGAGTAAGTTTTATGCCTCAGAGCGGAACTGCCGGTCCCACAGTGACGTGTGGCTTTCTGGGGAACTCCCAGACTGTTTTCCAAAGCTGCTGGGCCATTTTAATCTTTTGGAGGAATTCTTGGGGAAGCCTTCTTGGGTTTTACAAATAGACTGAAAACCGTATACGAAATGGTGGTAGAATTTCAGCGCCCTGACCTCCGACTTGTGTTCTCGCTTCTCCTCAGTTTTCAGGGGAGAACGCAGAGCGCTTAAAGAAGACGTATGGCAAGTTCTGTGGGCAGCACAACCAGTCTGTGAACTACTTTAAAGACATTTACACCAAGGACAAGCGGTTCCAGGCCTTCGTGAAGGTATGGGTGTGAACGGTGGAAACGCCGTCGTCGTCGCGGGCCCTGTCGCAGCCAGCTCCTGATAACCCACTCTGTCCCTTGCAGAAGAAGATGAGCAGCGCCGTCGTGAGGAGGCTGGGAATCCCGGAGTGCATATTGCTGGTCACCCAGCGGATCACCAAATATCCAGTTTTATTCCAAAGAATACTGCAGTGTACCAAAGGTGAGCCTCTCCCCACCGTGTCTGCCGCGGACGGTTCCCCATCTGTCCGGCAGCGCAAGAGGCCCCAAGGGAGAACTCCTCAGGCTCTCGCAGGTCTATAAGAGATCCTGTGTTTTGCCTTAAAAACTGTTTTTCTTAAGTGAAAACTTGAAACGTTGTGTCACCAGAGGTAGGGTGGGTGATAGCAGGAAGGGAAAGAGCCACTTAGTGACCCGCTCCGGCAACCTGAGCAACTTCTCCCTGATCACGAGACTGGGTGGTGCTTCCCCCCAGTTCTTTCCGTAAGTGTTGCTTTTTCTCACATAACCAGGACTTAGGAGTTTCTCTCTCTTAGGTGACCCTGCTCCGAGGCAGTTGCATTAAAAGTGAGGTAAAACAAAGACATCAGTCACAAAATTGTTGTTCCTCTCCCTCCCTGAAACTGTTGGGTCCTTCTACCTCAGGACGTAGCATGGAATTGCGTGTTGTGTCTATCAGGGAAAGCATCTGACTTTGTTTAGAATTAACCTCGTGACGGGGATTGGCATGTGACCTTTGGTATGTTGGCTTCACTCTGTCAGACATGCCATCAGCCGGTCCCCGGAGGGAAAATGATGGTGTGGAGCGAGGGAGTAGGTTTCCCCTTCCTTCTCCTCCTTGTCTGAAAGAATCCATTAAAAACAGGATTATTCCTTCCTTCCAAGACAATGAGGTGGAGCAGGAAGATCTGGCTCAGTCCCTGAGCCTGGTGAAGGATGTGATCGGCGCTGTGGACAGCAAAGTGGCAAGTTACGAAAAGAAAGTGCGTCTCAATGAGATTTATACAAAGACAGATAGCAAGTCGATCATGAGGATGAAGAGCGGCCAGATGTTTGCCAAGGAGGATCTGAAGCGGAAGAAGCTTGTGCGGGACGGGAGTGTGTTTCTGAAGACTGCGGCAGGAAGGTTGAAAGGTGAGGCCTGCGCTTTGTCTGAGTCTGCTCGTGTCCCAGAGAGGAGCAAGCAGAGCACAAGAGATTTTTGTTAGAAATCCACCGCCAGGTTTTTCCTAGGGAGCCCACACCCGCACATCACACAGGAGCAGTGGTCCTTTAATTGTTCTTAATTTTGTGTCAGGTAGAACAAAGTTGGGATAAACTACGAGATCATAAACTCCTCCAATAAGATAACAAGGAAATGAAGCATGGAAAAAATGGAAATGGAAAAAAACATTTTTTTTTTAAAGGAAAGCAAGATGGCCCTTCTCAGCACTGGTGTGGGGGTCTGCGTGTTGCAGCATGGCACTTGTGTTGAGAATCAGGAGGAGCGGAGGACCACGGGGATAGGCCCAGGAGGAGCGGGGGACCACGGGGATAGGCCCGGAGGAGCGGGGGACCACGGGGATAGGCCCAGGAGGAGCGGGGGACCACGGGGATAGGCCCGGAGGAGCGGGGGACCACGGGGATAGGCCCAGGAGGAGCGGGGGACCACGGGGATAGGCCCAGGAGCAATGGCGTCCAAAGAGGAAAAGTAAAAAAACCTCGTGCCAGCCAGGAGAACGAAAGAAAGGTTGAAAAGGAGCAAGTTGCTCATAATGGAGAGCTGCTGGCCTTGCCCTGGAAGCCAGTGACTGTCTCACGTGCCACGTGCTTCGAGTCAGTCCACGGCGGTCCCATCCTGCAGTGTGGCTGGGACACAGGGCAGCGCTCAGAGAGTCACAAGCGCGAGGGAGAGGGCAGCACGTGGAAGGACTCCGGGGGAGGGGAGACAGCGGAGGGAAAAGCAGTTCAGTCGTCGTCTGTGGGCACTTAGCACTGACCCTCCTTACCATGGCCGTTGTACAGAGTGTGACCTACGCCTCGAATCCTGATGTTTTCCCTCAGGCTCGTAGGGGACACATTTGCCGCCTGAACTTACCGTTGTCAGTGTACCTTTGTTGTAAACCTTCTGGTGCTATGTCTCTTGTGGCAAATGCTCATTATCTTCTGTGAAGTTCATAAAGCAGTTTAAAAAGGCAAAAAACAAAAACAAAAAAGGGCCAAGTGTAAGATTACTACAAAAACTTGGGCGTTGAGGAAGGTGTATTCCCCTGCAGAAACGGCGACACATTTGGGGTTGGGATCTCTAGGCACAGTTGTGAGGAGGGGAAGCCCCGTGTAGCGATTTAGAGTCTGTGAGATTAAAAATACATCACTTGTTCTGAAGAGAGGTGGTAGAGGACTTTTCAGCTCCCAAGACCTTAGAGGAACATATGCTTAACTTCATGATATTCATCTCTTTTATCTTCCTCTAAGCAAGGTATCACAAAAGACACTAATTTTCCATTTGGTTTTTACTTTTTCTTTTAAAGGATGAGCTACATCGAGTTTAAGGAAGTTACTGTGAGGTTTGTCGATTCATTTACACATCTGATTTTTTTTTAAAAATAAGTCTTTTCATTGAGCCTATACTGTCTCAGCCTGGACGACGGCTCTGAGTTCACCAGCAGCCCTGAGCATGCCCGCCCCGGCCCGGCCCCTGCGAGCTGCGTGCTGACCCCGTGCCGTCAGCCCCGCTGCCATGAGACCAACCTAGGGATGAAATCTGGTCCTCTCTCGTCTCTCATGGGTCAGGAGCACTGTAGGCAGCCGCTAGTCAGCCAGTGTCCTAGAGTCTTTAGCTAGCCTTTCTCCATGCTTGGACCAAACAGTAAAGACGTGCCGGGCCCCACAGGGGAATGAAGCAGACCGTGCCCGGAAGCTGGGCTCTGAATGAAGAGGCCCGTGAAGAGGTGCTTGCTCTGCAGTCTGCCGGGGGCCAGAACCAAGGGCTGAGCTAGCACTGGGGGAGGCAGTGAGGGGCGGCACTGAGTTAGTCCCAAAGGATGGAGGGCAGGCGCCCCTGGGTCTCAGGCAGCAGAGACGGTGATGGGGAGGGCTGGGGTCGTGGGCAGAGAGGGGCCTAGTCCAGATGGAGACATGGACAGCTGACACTGTTGATTGGGGTGAGCAAAGAATTGGTTCCAGATAGAGGGTCTTCAGCCAGGAAGGGGTACATTAGCTTGTTTTCTAGCACGACACTGGAGGCAGTGAGGGAGCCCCCGGAGTGGGGAGAGGCTGGTGACAAACAGGAGCACCCCTGCTGCAGGGAGTCGGGGCGAGGGCAGGGGGCCTGAGATGCCATAGGGGCATGAAAAGGACAGGAGCCTTTCAGAGAAAACAACGATCCCTTCCTGCCTCCAGCAGATGTGTCTCTCTGCTGCACAGTGGGCTTGCACTAGGTAATCCCCGAGGCTCCCCCTCCTTCCAGCCCCAGCTCTCGGCTGCTCCGAGAAGCCCGAATCGGGACCATTCCCACCCTGGGACCAGCTTCGAGGCAGCCAGGCACCTGGTTCTTCCCTGCGCGCATGTGCATTCACTCCCAGAGTAACAGCGAATAGATCCCAGCTGTGGGCAGCCAGTGGCAACGGGACAGGCTCTCTGGCCTGAAGGGCCTCCCGTGGGGATGGGGGGTGGGTGGGGAGCCCTCTCCTCCCAGGCGAGCTCGTACCAAAAACAGCCAGGCCTGCGCTGGGCACCCCTTGAAAGGGACGGGCTTGTTTTTCTCTGACCCACTGACACCGATCCCAGAAGCCTCAACATCCAACGAAGTGGAAACTTGTGTTTTCAAACTTTTTTTTTTCTTTTTTGGGAGACACCCAAATTATTTAAAAGTAAACTTTAAGAAACTTGTCAGAACTGAAGGAAGTCCACAGAACGGTTGTCCGCAGCCTGGATGGTCTAGGCTGTAAACTGTCCCTCCCTAGGGATCAGCTGTCCTTGCTTCCGGCTCCCGGCAGTGGCAGAAGCGCTAGACAAGGCCGGAGGGGGCCTGGCCCTGGGAGGGGGCCGCGCACGTCAGCTCCACTCCTCTCCAAGGAGTCGTCAGGGGAAGGTGACACAGAAGGGCCAGCCCCTTAGCTCTCTGGGGATGCCAGACTTTGTCTTTAAGGGCATACCAGCAAATGCCACTGTATTTTCTGACAGAGCAAGAGTTTGTGGCATTTTCTGGGTTACTAGATCCAAGTAGAGATCTCTCTGGCTTTTGTTGGAGTTGAGAGGAAGAGCAGGCCCTGTCCATGGTAGAGAGAGGTTGAGGCTGACCGGGATCTCTTGAGCGTTGGGGGGCGAGTCATTGTGTCCCCGTGTGCCTGTGAGATGAGAGGGCACCGTGGAGCCGTTCCGTCCTGCGGGTGCAGGGGAAGCCTCCATTAGACTGAGGGTTTTTTTTAATTAACAAATAATGTATTATATGTTTCAGAGGTACGGGTCTGTGATTCATCAGTCTTACACAATTCACAGCACTCACCATAGCGTGTACCCTCCCCAGCGTCCATCACCAGCCACCCCATCCCTCCCACTCCCTTCCAGTCCAGCAACACTCAGTTTGTTTCCTGAGATTAATAGTCTCTTATGGTTTGATTCCCTCTCTGGTTTCATTTTGTTTTCCTTTTTTTCTCCCTTCCCCTATGATCTTCTGTCTTATTTTTCAAGTTCCACAAATCAGTGAGATCATACGATAATTGTCTTTCTCTGGTTGACGTATTTCACTCAACATAATGCCCTCTAGTCCCATCCACATCTTTGCAAATGGCAGGATTGGGGGGGGGGCTGATGGCTGCATAGTATTCCATTGTATATATACCATATCTTCCTTATTCATTGTCTAAGCCTGAACTGTTTCTATGCATCCCCTGTTGGCAGCTCGCCGGTCGGCCCTTTCGTGCTTCTCCCAGTGTTAGGATCAGAAGTCAGGGAGTGTTACAATCTGAGTACTTGGTGGAAAGTGTTGCTTTTTACAAGTCTTGCCTTATGGGATATGTCTTTCCAGAACAGAGTACTCAAGCTTTGTCACGATAAGGCTGTGGTGATAACTACCATTTAAAAAATGCCTCTAAAAATGGGATGACCCAGTGTGGATCCTACAGAGACGTAAACCCATCTCTCTGGAGGGGTGCAGAGCACTCTCCCGTCCTGATGGCTCTGTGGGCTGGGTTGCTGAGTTGACCTCTGTCTTGCTTCACTGTTAAGTAATCCTTGTCCTTTTTCTCCTCCCCCACTTGACAGAGGTTCAAGCAGTTCTGCTTACCGACATTTTAGTGTTCCTTCAAGAGAAAGACCAGAAATACGTCTTTGCATCATTGGTAAGCTGAACTGTCAGTGTCTGTTTGTGATGAATAGTACTTGAAACAGTACGAGTATAGGGTCTGAAGGCTGGGTTCTCGCTCTCCCACTCTCTCCACATGACTTAGGACAGATTCCTCTGAGTAATTCCTCAGTCACTTGTAATTTTCTACCCCACCCCACCCCCCAAAAACATTATTTTCCCTCACAGTCCCTTTGAGAGCCTTGGACATTTGATCTAAACAGATCTGTCATTGGAGTATTTCTTGCACCTTATGCCCCATAAATCATGCTAATTTATAATGTTGCCAGCCAGAGTCACAAGGGAACCTAGAAGGATTCTTCATGTAGAAACCATGTCTGGAAACTCTGTGAATACAAATTATCATTACTTTTTTGGAAATCTCTTTGCTGTTTGAAAGAATGTAGGTGAAATAACGAGATACCTTCTTTATCTTGAATCTACCATTTAGTTAAATCATATGCTTTTTTCCCAGTCTTACTGAGCTGTAATTGACCTGTATCACCATCTAACGTGTACAGAATGATGGTTCAATTTACATATTATTAAATGATCACAGTAACTTCAGCTAATAGCCATCATCTCATAGAGATGCAATATAAAGAAGGAAGAAGTGAAAGTACTTGTTGGGATAAGAACCCTGAGAATTTATTTGCCCCCTCAACACCTTTCCTATGGACCGTACAGCATTTAGCCATAGTCCCCGTGTTCATGTTATGTTCCTAGAGCTTCTTTATCTCAGAGCGGGAAGCTTGTGCCTTTTGACAAGCCTCCTCCCTCTCATTCCCCTCTCCCTACCCCTCCACATCTGATAACCACAAGTCTGGTCTCTTTTTCTGTAAGTTTGGTTTTTTTGCTTTTGTTTTGTGTTTTTTCTGTTGTTTTTTTATTCCATACAGAAGTGAGATCATACATCTGGTCTTACCTTTGATCAGAGTTGTTCTTGAGAGTTAGAATATCGTGTGCCTTTCTTACATTTTGACCCTCTCCCCTTTTTCCAGGACCAGAAATCCACTGTGATCTCGTTAAAGAAGCTGATTGTCAGGGAAGTAGCACACGAGGAGAAAGGTTTATTCCTCATCAGCATGGGGATGAAGGACCCCGAGATGGTGGAAGTGCACGCCAGCTCCAAAGAGGAGCGAAACAGCTGGATTCAGATCATTCAGGACACGATCAACACCCTGTAAGTGAAACACCAGGGCCCGTCCCAGCCTCTGTGATTGTCTGCTACAGGGGGCAGTGACCAGAGTCACGGACATCCTGGGGGCTGGTGGCTCATTTTGTTTTGTTTGGGTGTTAGGAACAGAGATGAAGATGAAGGAATTCCTAGCGAGAATGAGGAAGAAAAGAGGCTGCTGGACACCAAAGCCCGAGAACTGAAAGGTAAGGCTCTCGGAAGCGTCTGGGGCCTTGCTGTTTTGGGGGGCTGACAAGGGGGTCTGCACGTGGCTCCCAGGGCTCCGTGGCCCCGGCTCCACAGCTGTCCCGTCAGGCCCTTCCACACAGGGAGCCGAATGGCTTTTAATGTAAGAGCCACCGAAGCCGAGCTAACAGGGTCCCAAGTCCTGTGAAGCGGCCGTCAGAGGGCGTCCGACACTAGATCAAGGGGGTATTGATTCTCTTTTCTCATTTTCCGTTTTGGCCCCTGGAGACATTCTTTATACTTTGTCACAGAAGAATCTGCTAAAACTCATAGTCATATTCGAGATTCAGACAGAAAGGTACTTGAGGAAAAGAATTTTCCATGTAATGTGTTTTTATGACCTACGTGCTGCCGCGCTGTGCGTCCGTCATGAGTTGTGAGGTGGTTCTGGGAGAGCTGTGCTCGCCGATTATGCTTGACCTGTGTGCATCGAGTCCCTGCTGTTCCAGATGGTCTTGTCAAGACTGTCCCTGCAAGACACGTTCGCCAGTCCTCATGTGCAGATGAGAAAGCTGAGGCTGAGGCCACGCCGTCCAGGGTCACGTGCATGGAGCATGGCAGACGGTGCTGCTCCCGGGCCCCGCCCATCTTTTTTATAAAATTTTATTTATTTATTTGACAGAGAGAAGCACAGCTAGAGAGGGAACACAAACAGGGGGAGTGAGAGAGGGAGAAGCAGGCTCCCCGCTGAGCAGGGAGCCCGATGCGGGACTCAGTCCCAGGACTCCAGGATCATGACCTGAGTGGAAGGCAGACACTTAACGACTGAGCCCCCCAGGCGCCCGTCCCCTGCCTTCTGAACAGCAGGGAGAGTGCTCCCCTCCCCTTTGCCAGTGCTTATCAAATGTTTGGAACTAAAGGCCGTGCTTTGGGTAGACATAAGGCCCAGAGTTAAATAAATGTAAGCACCTGAGGACTTTGGTTAGTCCTTTATGCTGGGCAAAGCAGTAACACTGTGTTAGGGAGGTTGGGGGGTGGGGTGGGGGGAGGCAGATTTAGGCTGAAGCTGGAGTTAGACCTGACTAATTGGCCCATGATTGTAGGGCAGGGATGAAAACCTCCTTCTCTTCACGGGCATGAAGCCCCCGGCCAGACATACTGCTAAGCGCTGAGGCCACACAGATCCCTAAAGCAGCACCCCTGCTGTCAGGGAGCCCCCGTGAGCAAGGGAGACGTCCGTCCGGAAATGATGGGACTAGACTGCAGGCACCTGTAAGGGATGCAGGACCTAATCCTGCCTTTGAAGCTGACACATGAGCTGAGTCTGCAGCAGTTTCCTGCACCAGATGAGAGCAGCAGTTAGGGGAGGAGTGAGAGAGGACTTGAGTGTGTGCAGTGTCGGGGGGTCAGGCCCAGGAGGCGGGGATTCGGCTGGAAAGGCAGCAGGGCTTCAACGGCAACAAGGAAAGGATACAGTTTGTGGAGCAAAATTTCCACCTAACTTGTCTTTGTTGGCATTGAAGGCAGTGGGCGAATTGCTTGGGGGAATGGGGCAGCCACTGGGAATGGGAAACCCCACTGGGAGGCTCCTGGGAGAGCGGTGGGTGTGGATCGCAGGGTGGAGCAGGGAGAAGGAAGCCGCCCGCCCCACGTCCTCCGTGTGGCCCGGCTGGAGGCTGGAGGCCGAGGGAGCAGGGGGAGGGAAGAATGGAGAAAAGTGCCTTCTGACAAGCCGAGGACGAGGTGTCTCAGTAGAGCTGGCCACACACTCGTGGGACTCTTGATCTGGCGCACAGAAAGACAGGCAGGATTCAGGCTGCGCTGCGGGAGTTGCCAGCTCATAGGAGGTCACTGAAGCCAGGGGAGGGAGCATCTCCCAGAAAGACTTGTGTGAGCTGTGTAGGAGGCCGTCCAGGATGGAGCTGAGAGGAAGCCCAGGTATTATTATTCCATTGCACATGGTAGGAAGAGAACCAGCGATGTCCTTCAAGTGAGGAGGCGGGGGAACAGTTTAAAAGAGTAGAGGAGGGGCACCTGGGTGGTTCCGTCTGATAAGCATCCAGTTCTTGATTTCAGCTCAGGTCATGATCTCAGGGTCGTGAGATGGAGCCCAGGGTCCCGCACCACACTCAGCACACAGTCTGCTGGAGAGTCTGTTCCTCTCCCTGTGCCTCTCCCCCGGCTCATGCACTGTCCGGATGGATGGATGGATGGATGGATGGATGGATGGATGGATGGATGGATGGATAGATAAAATCTAAAAGAAAAAAATAGAAGGAATCATCCATGCTGGAGAAGATGAAACACGGGCCTCATTGGATCAGTAATGAAGGGGGTGGCCTTGGAAAGAGCAGGTGCAGACAAGAGTAGGTTGAGAAATAAACAGGAGGTAGGGGAGTGGAAGCAAAATGTAGGTTTGTTATGTCAGAAGTTCTGATTCTGCCTAGGAAGACAATGAGTGGAAGTTGGTGTGGTGGTGGAAAGGGGGGGTTGGGGGTGGAGCTGTGTTCTCTGTGGTCCCACCAGTGACCGCAGGGTGGCACTCGTGTCCCGGTCATCAGCACTGCCAAGTCACCAGCCCTTTTTCTCCATCCTCCCTGCAGAGCAACTTCAACAGAAGGACCAGCAGATCCTCCTCCTCCTGGAAGAGAAGGAGATGATTTTCCGAGACATGGCTGAGTGCAGCACCCCCTTGCCGGAGGATTGCTCCCCAACTCACAGCTCTAGAGTCCTCTTCCGCTCCAACACAGAGGAGGCTCTCAAAGGAGGACCTTTAATGAAAAGTGCAATAAATGAGGGTAATTGCCCCTCTTAATCTCCTCCCAAAGTGCTTTATGCACTGACGTCACCTACCAAATTCTCCTTTTCCATTGTAAAATAAAGTACAGGTACAGAAAGCGATCCAAAAAAAATACTTTGTTTAGTAAATTATTATCAGGGGAACATCCTTGTAACTGCTACCCAGATCCAGAAATAAACTGTGCAGACCCCAAAGACCATTCACACATTCTGTCCCCATCAAAGTTCCCTCCCTCCCTCCCTCTTTCCTTCTGAAAAGGAACAGGTACTTGACTTACACGTTTCCATACAGTGCTATGGCCAAGTACCTATTTGTAGACACTATAGTTTATTTGGCTTGTGTTTTTTCATAGACTTTCTCAGATTCCTAATTTCCAGGCCTCCCCACCATCCCTTTCTTTTCCACATTATTTATCTTGGAAGAACCTAAGCCTTTTGACCGAGAGTGTCTCTCAGCGTCCAGCTTTTATTTACACAGGGGTTCTGTTCTTCTGTCCGCTAGTTCCTTCAGATTCGCAGCCTGATTCAGAGATTTAATCACTCAGACTTGATCCCCGGGGTTAGTAAGCTGGGTTCTTGGAATGTTGGGCTCCTTTTTCAGAGGCACAGATAGCTATCTCCTTCTTGGTAACGTGCAGGAAAAGGAAGATAAAAGGACAAATACTGGATTTTTTTTTTCCCCCTTTATTACTAATTATCAGGATAGTGTATTGACCTGTGGTCATCCTCTACAGGTGACCTGTGCATTTTAGATATTATTACAGACTCGTGAATGTAAACCGATTTGATGGTTTTCAAGTCACTAAACATTCAGTCCGGGTTTGCCCCCCGGCACCCCTTTGTCTGACTTCCAGTGCTCCCGGTGTGAGCCCAGCAGTTTCGGAGAGCTTCGCTGCTCTTTGGTGTCTTAAGATGTTCTGGACTCACCTTGTTTTCCGCCCCAGATCTAGAGTCCTTTCTCTAAGGAACTCTTGTTTCTTTTAGCGGAAAATGACAGTTTTTTAAGACCACAGTCTGGGCCGTAGGGATGGTCGTCGCTGCTGGGGTTTTCGTCACGGTTATTTGTCATTTTGGATGTCTGACACCCATCCTTTAGTAGCTGCCTCGGGAATGGCTCGTAGAATACCGCACCCCGTGTCCTTGCACACTGCTAATAATTTGTGCCACGTAAAGCTCGCGAGTCTGCTCTGCGGGATAGGAAATACTCGGTTCGCGTTTTCTTCCCTCAGGTGTCTTAGTTGCTCTTAAATAATGTTCTTCCTTTCCTTCTGGCATAAAGTATTGCTGTCAGAGTGTGACTGTAGTTTCGGTTCTCCTCTTGTACGTCCCATGCTTTCTGCCTAGGCGCCCGAAGAGCGACTTTCTCAAAATCCAGATAGGTTTGCTAGCATACACCTTCTGGTAGGGTTTTTCTGGGGTGATGTACTCAGGGTCACAGTTTTCCAAATTCAGAAAAGTATTCTTAAGTTATAGCTTTTAGTATTCTTCTGCCCTTGTTTTGATTCTCTTCTTCAAGAACTCCCGTTACCCCTCGCCGGGCCCCTCTGCACGTGTTGCTCTCCTTGCACTTTGTATCTTGTCATCTTTTTCATATTTAAGTATTCTTCCTTCCACCTTCCGGTAAGTCATTTTCTGTTGGGTTTATTTGTTCTTACGATCTCGTTTTTCCTCTCTAAAATGATCCTTTCTCTTTGTTTCCACTTCTTGGTGTCTGTGTCTCCCGATTCTGCCCTGGGTTCCTCCCTGGCCGTGTCCTCTCCTTCCAGTAAGTAGCCCGTCCGCTTCATGGACACGTCTCTCTGAGGTGCTGTTATCTCCACGGGGGTCGTGCCCCTCGTTCTCCCTCTCGCTCGCTTTTTCCTTAGCGTTGTGTGCGGTTTGACTTGGATGTTTCCCAGTTGCTCATTTTTACAAGAAGTAAGCTTCCTAAGTTTTGAGGTGCGGATGCCTTTTCTCATTTCACAGGACTCTGATTGTTTCCATGGAGTATTTTAAAAATACAATGGCTTATCTTATAAGATTCCCTGCCTCTGTTTCCCTCTTTCATTCCAGCTGGACCTCCTGTGTTGCTCCTCTCCAGCTCAAGTTTTATTCCACTTTTAGCACTTACTCCTTTCGGGGGTGGGGGGAGGGCCCTGCTCTAGAAAAGAAGCCTCGCCGGTCGGATTTGAGAATTCCGATAATTAGACTCCTCCGGTCCCTTGAACTCACTGTGCCGGGGGAAGAACCCTGCCAGCTTTAGCGCTGCTCTTAAACTGGCCCATCTTCCTAGGGAATTCTTTTTGGCTACTTTGGGTCTGACTCTAGAAGGCTATGCCTCTTCCAGTAAATCACTCTGTCTTCCTCTTTTGAATTTCCTACACCCCGTATAAATAAGGCTGAAGGCTTCATCTGTGAATTCCCAGTAGAATCCAGCTGCAACACATGTTCCTGAGCTTGAGACTTTTCTCTGAGCGAAGGAAGTCACCTAGTCACTCTGGAATTTTCTGATCGTGCTTCCTCTACATCTTGTGTATTACCGTGAGATTTTTTTTTTTTTTTTCTCAGTGGAAGATGAAATGTCACTTGTACATGTTTCCTTTTTTCCAGTGGAGATCCTTCAAAGTTTGGTGAGTGGAAGCCTGGGAGGCATGCTGGGGCAGGCTATCAGCAGCCCTGTTGAGCAAGAAGGCATGGTTGGTCCTGTTTCCTTGCCCCGGAGAGCGGAGACCTTCGGAGGATTTGACAGCCATCAGATGAATGCTTCAAAGGGTAAACGATTTAGGGGCCCCTGACTGGCTTTCTCCATAGAGCATGTGACTCTTAATCTCAGGATTGGGAGTTCAAGGCCCACACTGGGCCCTAGGGCTTACTTTAAAAGACAACAACAACAACAACGTCAAAAAAGTAAATGATTTAGAACCCATTCTTCTATAGGTGACCCTCGACTGTTTCACACAACCAGAGATGAGGTCATATTCTGGTAGCTGTTTTCCCCTGCCTCACGCAGCCAGTAGGCACGTTAATGAAAGCTGATTGAGTAGCTAGCTGCTAAAACACTCAAGAACCTCTCTCAGTGTCACATGTATTTTTAGTGATGAAAACCATTTTCCTGGGATCTCAGCTAAGCTGTGGCCAAAGGAGTAATACATACTCATTTTTCCTTTCTGCCTCCGATTCTTCTGTGGCCATAAAATTCTTAATTATCACCTAGCTGTCCCCAGGTGGCTTCTCCCTTTTTGGCATTAATAAGATGCAGGAATACCATATCCCTAAGCTATAAAGATTGTATTTTTTTTTCTTGGCTAATCTGTTTCACAACTTCAAACAAACAAACAAACTTGTTTGTTTCAGGAGGTGAGAAGGAAGAGGGAGAGGATGGCCAAGATCTGAGGAGAACCGAATCCGATAGTGGTCTGAAGAAGGTATTTTTCTAAAACCTCTACATCCATAATCTCTGCAGTTAGTCCCATTGGATCTTGTTTTGGATCTGACTTCCTGTCATTTCCTACTTCAAGAGGAAAGCGCATTTTAAAGAAAACCCTGTAATTAAAGAGTCCCGTGTTCTGGGCCGTTCGTCCTCTCGGGCTCAGAGCCCTGCGCTTACACTCCTTGCCCTCCCCGCAGCGGCCAGAGCTCTGGGTCAGTGGCCCACACTGGCCGGAGCTCCCTAGGGGCTTCTGCTAAGTGCAGCCTCAAACTTTCGTTACCCTGGTGGAAAAGAACGAAAATGGGAAGCCCAGGCATAATTGAGACACACGTTGAATATTATTTTTGCCTCTGGATCTTTTTTTTAATGCACGTTTTTTGTTTTATAGGGTGGAAATGCTAACCTGGTGTTTATGCTTAAAAGAAACAGTGAGGTAAGAGCCTTACGAGCTACGTAGAAGAGTAGGATTTTATCATGACGGCTGGGCTGGGAACGCTCATCTGTGTTCTGCTCTTAATGAACAAGCTGACTCCCGGTTTCCATTCGTACTCTTAGCAGTGAGGTCGCCACTTTCCTTACCTCGCTGTTTGCCTGGCCCCCGGGCATCATCCTGGAATCGCGGCTGACCGTGACCTCTGAACACGGCCTCACCTTCCCGGTCCGGGAGAGGGCGGGCCTCTGGCTTGCCGGGAACACATGCGGCCATGCCTGCTTGCCTGGCTCCAAAAGCCGCAAGTGTGGACCGTGGCACCTCCACTTGGGGGTCCTTCTGCCTTAGTAATATCCTGTCCTGCCAGGACTCAAGTTGCATTTTCTTCTTGGAGCACTGCTTTTCACTCACTCTGCGTCACTCGGAAAACAGCCTTGGTGTCCCTCTCGTTGGAGAGCCGGCTCTGAGGGGGCCTCCCTCCCCTTCCTCCGTTCAGTTCTGCTGACCCTGCCAGGGAACTGTGCCTCTCCTGCTCACGTCCCCACTCCTTGCTCCTTGCCAGCAGATCCTGTTCCCCGGCCCCCCCCCCTTCTGCAGACTTGCATGGCTCGGCGCGCGCTCAGAGTGCGTGGACTTAGATATGTGACTCTGTGGGGTGTCCCTCTCAGGATGCTCCTGTGTTTTTTTCTTGCTTTTTACATGATTTAGAACCCATTCTTCTATAGGTTACCATAAGGCCCTGCGGAGATTAGTTTTAAAATTTTAAATTAAAGGGAACTTTCTTCCCTCCCCCCCCCCCCCTTAGACAGAGGAGGGTGTTTTCCGTTGGTTGCCACGGGAGTGTAAACATGGGCATTCTGGAGACGGCCCCCTCGCTGTGTTTCCCTTAAATCAGCTTACTCTCCTACAGATTGTTGCTCTCTCTGGCTGCCACTCAAATGCAATTTCACCCCTATTTCTCTGTTCGGTGACCTTCTCTCCCCCTTATTTTGTGACAAGGGTCAGGCAAGAAAGTAGCAGGCCAGGGCTTTTCAGGCACTCCAGCGTGGATAACACTGCGGGGACAGCCAGCCGCGTCCGCTGGTCCTTGTGACCTCTCCGTTGATTAAGAAGAAACTGGAAAGAGGAGTAAAAAGTGTGATAATTACATTTTTTGTGTTTTGTTCTAAGTATAGTTGATCCTTGAATAACATGGGTTTAAGCTGCACGGGTCCACTTAATACGCAAGTTTTCTTAATAAGTATAGTGCAGTACTATAAATGTGTTTTCCTTATGATTGCTTTAGTAACATTCTCTTTTTGCCTAGCCTATTTGCATAAGAACACAGTATATAGTAGTATATACATATACCGTAAGAGATATGTGTTAATTGACTGTGTTATGAGTGAGACTTCAAGTCAACAGTAGGTTATCTGTAAAGTTTGTAGAGTCAGAAATTATATGTGGATTTCCTACCGTGCGAGGGATTTGGTGCCCCAGCCCTATGTTGTTCAAGGGTCAGCTGTATTATAAAAGGAATATGGGGCACCTGGGTGGCTCACTGGGTTAAAGCCTCTGCTTTCAGCTCAGGTCATGATCTCAGGGTCCTGGGATCAAGGCCCACATCAGGTTCTCTGCTCAGCAGGGAACCTGCTTCCTTCTCCTCTCTCTGTCTTCCTCCTTGCCTAATTGTGATCTCGCTGTCAAATAAATAAAATCTTTTAACAAATTAAAAAAAAAAAAGAAATGAAAAAAAGAAAAAATGAGTAAAATAATCCCACCACTGAGAAATAACTACTGTTAAATGTTGGGTGTTTATATATCCAGCCTTATCTTCTACACAACATATATTTATGTGTCTAAATCTGTGATTTAGGACACAAACAGTTTTATATATCACTTATACCTGTGCTCCCTAGAGCTTCGTGTCCTTTTTTACTCTTGACACATTAGAAGCGTTCCCCCGGAGCCTGTGTGCACAGTCTGCTCTTTAACAACTGCACATAGCTTGCTGTGTGCCGTGGTTTAGTTCGTTCTTCCTCTGTGGTTTCGTGTGGGATTTGATAGGGCAAGGACAGCTCTGTGCGGTGCTGCCCAAGAAAGAAGCGTGTGTGGCGTGCACCCCTTCCCTCTGCACGAGGCCTTCTTGCTTTCACTGGTATTGGGAACGATCCATTTTTAACTGATGTATTGTTGGTTTCATAAGTGCACGTGGTATTTTATTTTTCATGTGTTTGATTTCAAATAAGGTAAATCATTTTTAATAGGTCATATAATTGGACATTTGTATTTCTTCTTTTGCAAATTGCTGGTTTATAGCGCCTTTTTTCTTCCTAGGGTATTCGTTTCTCATTGATCCATGGGAGCCTTTTTTTAAGTGAAGGGGGGTTTTCCCTTTGGCTTTCTGTTCAAAATGTCCCTGCCTTTTATATTTTAATTTTACATTTCACGCAGGGACCGGTGAAGGTGCATCTGTGGTTGCTTGCCTTGCTTTGTTGAAAAGCCATCTCTGTTTCATGATCAGAAGAGACGTTCTCATATTTTCTTATAACTCTCTTATGGTTCTTGTTTTTTACACTTAACATTTTAAGCTCCTTGAACATGTTTTGTGTGAGCCAGAATCCCCGCTTAATTTTTCCCAAAGATTTAGCCCATTTTCTCAGAGCACTTTGTTGAATATTCTTTCTTTCCCCATTGATTTGGGAACGCTACTTAGATACTGAAGTCCTGTGATTTGCTCTGGGCTGTCTGTTCTCGTACACTGGTATGCATGTCATTTTTGTGTCATTTTAGAGAGTTGGAGCTTTATCATGTCTTTACCGTGTGCTGATGGCCCTCCTGCATAGTTGTTACGTTTGTTTGATCTTGTTTTGTGTCTCTGGGCCATCTGTACCACTTACTCTTTTTGGTGCTTTCGTTCCGGAAACCTTGCATTCAGACGCAGGCCCCTTGCTGTGTGTTGAGGGGGGTTATGCTGATGATGTGTCAGGGTGTGGTGGCTTCTGAGACTGTTCTGAGGTGATGTTCCCGTTGCTTCCTTCCACAGCAGGTTGTCCAGAGTGTCGTTCATCTCCATGAGCTCCTCAGCACGCTGCAGGTACGGCCTTTCCTTTCATCCCTTCACTTACTTGTGTCCAGAGAAACCGTTCGGGTATTGGTGGCCCGGATCTTTGAGGTCTGTGGGCTGCTCGTGGGCAAAATGGGGCCCTCAGTCAAGACAGGACTGGCACAAAATGCAGTGCTTAGCGTCCCTTTGACCTTGTAAGACAGAGCTGAGGAATGGTTGATGAACCGATGATGATAGGCTCTAAGGGGCTAGTAAGTCGCCTTAGGGTCAAGCTCCTAAAGCGCTCACCTGGCTTGGGCGCTCTACTTAGCGTGCTTGTAAGTTTCCATGTCTCTGTGGAGCATGTGGTTAGGGAAGTCCTCACCCCAAATAACTGCTAGTTAGCACTTCCTGGGGATTATCCTTAAGTCATGCTCACCTCCTTTCTCGAAGCTGATCCAATACCTACTTCTGCCACCTCCAGAGCACCCACCCCGGGCAGTGTCAACAGCATGTGACCAAGTGTAACAAGGCTCCGGGTGCCCACCCAGTTGACATCCCTGTGGGCTCCGTGCGGGGGGGGGGGGGCACACTTGACTCCAGGGTTCTGGGGGAGCGCTCCGACCACACCCGCGGGGCCGGCCGTACCTCCCTCCTCCGTGTGTCCCCCGCAGGGCGTGGTGCTGCAGCAGGACAGCTACATCGAGGACCAGAAGCTGCTGCTGGCCGAGCGCGCGCTGGCCCGGAGCTGGTCGCGCCCCAGCTCGCTGGTGGAGCAGGAGAAGCAGCGCAGCCTGGAGAAGCAGCGCCAGGACCTCGCCAACCTGCAGAAGCAGCAGGCGCAGCACCTGGACGAGAAGCGGCGGCGCGAGCGCGAGTGGGACGCCCGCGAGAGGGCGCTGCAGGAGCGCGAGGCGCGGCTGGCGCAGCGCGAGCAGGACGTGCGGCGCGGCCAGCAGGACCTGGAGCGCGAGCGCGACGAGCTGCAGCAGCGCAGGGCCGCCTACCAGGGCGACCTGGAGCGCCTGCGCGCCGCCCAGAAGCAGCTCGAGCGGGAGCAGGAGCAGCTGCGGCGCGACGCCGAGCGCCTCAGCCCGAGGCAGGCGGAGCACGACGCCTCCCCGGTGAGGGCGGGGGGCGGGCGGGAAATGGGCACGGAAGCCCAGCCCAAGCTGGGGGGCGACCGCGCGGCCGGGGGTTTGAGCGGGACCCGGAGAGGCGGCCCAGGTGTTGGGGGGGAGCCCC
>PITA01009653.1:0-33993 GCA_004023965.1 Spilogale gracilis | reverse complement strand
CCGAACTCTCCGTGTCCCCAAAAAGAAACAGCATCTCCCGGACACACAAAGATAAGGGGCCTTTTTACATACTGAGTTCCAGCAGCCAGACAAGCAAAGCCCCGGAGGCCCCGAGCCCCACGCCCGCCTCCGCCTCCGCCCGCCTCTTTGGGTTAGCCAAGCCCAAGGATAAGAAGGAGAAAAAAAAGAAGAACAAAGGCAGCCGCCCTCAGCCCGGTGGTGAGTGAGCAACGCCACGTCTCCCTCCTGCCATGTTGCTCCTGGGTCTTGAAGGGTGCGCAGGGCTCAACAGGGGGGGCCGTTCGGCTGGGTCAGAGCTGCAGCGCCAGCTCCCCAAGCCCACTTGCCCTGCCCACGGAGGGCTGCCCGGGCACCCACCGCAATGCTGACCCGGCCCCCAGTTCAGACCCCCTCTGTGTGCACGTGGGGGCCAAGGAGACACACAGGTCTCAGCTCGGGGGCCTCTGTCACCCAGCTCAGGGACTGAAACGCCTATGAAGACTCAAGTTTTCCCTGCTTTCCTGTAGGTCTAGTCGGGTCCTTGGTATAACTAGTACTTGGTAAGCGTTTGCCAAGGTCTGATTAGTCCTGCAAGTGGCTGCGTGAAGGAGGTGATGCCGGGCTCAGAGAGACCAGCGACTGTGCCGGCCCGCACCAAGCTCATGATTAAACCCCACTAACCAAGGCTCCCGGTTTGCGCAAGCCCTTCCCCCTAAGTCCTGTTCCTTCTCCTAGGATTGCTCCCTGCCATCTCTGTGAGAGATCAAAGAGAAGTTTCTGTCTCCAGACTTGTTTGTGAATTAAAGGGAACAGCACCCAGCGAAGGGTGTCAGAGGACCTCTATCTACTAAACCAGTCAGGGAGCCCCAGTGGGTGAGCGGGGGGTGGACGGCCCACCAGGCCAGCACGTGTTGCATCCCAGAAGCCTCGGGTTGAGGAAGGGAAGGGAGTTCACAGAGAGCAGTTTTTTTTTCTGAAGTTCTTTCTCCTTGCTTTCTCCTTTCCCAGATGGCCCTGTGTCAGAAGTGCCCACAGAGGGTGAAGAGATCTTCTGCTGACCCCGCCTCTGCCATGGCCACTGCCTCCTGTCCTGGCCCGTGGTGACCAGCCCCAGCTCTCCTGCTGTTCCTGGGTGTGGTCTCTTACCTTGGAAGCCCGAGCTGCACCAGGTCCTGGACCAGACGGACAAATGGTCTCGAATGTCAGGCTGGGGCAGGAGACCCGGCATCAGCGGCTGCCCCGGCTCTCGTCTTGGGGCCGGCCCTGCTGCGGATGTTACACTGAAAGTCGGTGGCTCCAGAAGTCCAGGCGATGGTTTCGGACATGTCGGCAATCTAAAGGCTGAAAGAAGTTTCCAAATAAGGTCTGAAACTTTACCTGCCTTTTATTTGAGGGACACAAGCAACAGTCAAACAGCAGATAGTTTGGACTTGGTCGGTGTACATAGTTGCCCTTCTGCATATACGTACATGGGGCGTGCCAGCATTAGGCACCGTCTGTAGCAGAGGCCCAGTCAGCTTGGCGCAGGAGGTGCTGCCTGGCCTGCTGCAGGAGCACATGGGCGCTCGGCACGTCACACCCCCCCCCCAGTCCTCCAAGGCGGTTTACCCGTCCCCCTACTCCGTGCACACCTCACACCTTTCTGCCTGTATTTCTCATTTCATTCATTTTAGAAGGGATGGCAGACCAGTGAGAGAAGGCCTGATGTGTTTAAAAAGCATATGTGTGTGTGTGTGTGTGTATGTATGTATGTATGTGACCTGTACCATCTTGATTTTGGTGTTTGTCATTTAAAAAAAAATCTATAATTTTAATATGAAATCCAAAGAAATCATCGACTGGCTTTCCAGAATGTTTGCCCACGTACTCGGCACAGATGACGTGGAGAAGGCTCCTCGTCCTTACTCCTGCACTGTGACACTTTTTGGTTGTCACTGGCCCGCAGCCTCCTGACACCATCCCGAGGGCAGCAGCTGCTGCGGCCGGGAGGTTGTCCCCAGCCCCGCACTAGGACGGTGGCCCCCACTGGTCGGTTCAGGGAAAGCATTCAGCCCTTCTGTCCTCTGGACCAGTACAGCCTGAGAGGTAGCCGGCCGGGTGTGGCTGGGATACGTGCTCGTTCTCTGTCGGGAGGCCAGGGCAGAATTTGATTTCTTCAAACGTTTTTCCAATCTAAAGGCCTGGTGGTTACTGTACTTGGCCCCCTCGAAGGTGTGCGGCAGACACGGCCTGGTTTCTCTCTCCCCGCGCTGTCGGTGCTCTGCGTTCGCATGAGGCCCCAGCTGCTAGGAGCAGGACAGTTTGTGGGGTTCCGCTGAGGCCCCCTCTCCCGCTGGACTCAGTACTCCCTGGGAGGGGAGGCCCTGGAAAAGTCTGCGCTTCCACCGTGCCCTTCCATTCCTGCTTCTGTGCCCCCCAGGAGCATGGGTCTTTGAACACACTTTAAAAAAAATCTGTCACTTGGTGCTTGTTGATGAACTGCAAGCCGGCCTTGCAGGTGGAGCTATTTATCTTTCAGTTTATTTGAAAGAGGTCTGGTTTAGAATTGTTAGCTTAGACTTATTTATTGTGTGTGTGTGTGTGTGTGTGTTGTAAGGGTGAATGTTCCAGCCCAACGGTTTCAGCTGTCTGATGCAGAACGTGAACGGCGCTGCTCACCTCTCCTTGTCCGTCAAAGTGCCTTGAGGGCCCAAAGGAAAGTTCACAGTTGGGGAAGGGGAATCCACTTCCTTCCTTCTTTCCCCCCTCACCTCATTCTTTGGTCAAGGGCTGTCTTCTTCCTTGCCCAGGAGTCACATTCACCCGTTTCTGTCCTGGAGGTTTCTGAGCCTTACAGAAACAGCCTTTAAGAACAAAACCAGGGAAGCTAATCATCTTTTGAGCCCTGGCCTACCATCCCTGCACCCCACGGACCCCCAACAGTGAAAAGCTAGGTCACTCCCTTGCCTCAGTCCCTACAGCTCCGAGCCGCAGGCCTGCTGTGGTTCTCCTCATGCACATGGGGCCCCGTGGTCCGTTCCCCCCCCGGGGCTCGCCGTCCCGGTCGATGTGGGCTGCTGAAGGGAAGGACACCGGGGAAGGAAGCCTGCACCCTTCTTTCTCGGTGCCCACATAGGCCAGGCCACCCTGTTCCTGAGCTTGGGGCAAGAAGCGAAGCGCTGGGTGCAGCCGAGATGGACACTCACATCTCTCCACAGAAGCGCTGAGGACCCTGACTTTCTGTCCACTGCTGCCCAGCTTGATGGCAATTTGAAAGTGACTTTTACTCCCAATTAATGCTTAAGTTGCTCTGGAGGCGGTGATGATGGGGGTGGCTTTTCTTTAAACGGAGGCTTCACCTGCCCCCACCTCCCAGTCACTTAGCTCGGTCAGGTTCTGGTTGGACACGTGTAGAGTCAGACTTGGAAAGGAACGGCCTGCATCCAGCTCCCCTGCCCACCTCCATCCAAGGTAGAGTCTGCCGTGCAAAGAAGACAGCTGCTTACTGAGAGCTGTGCTTTGCCAGGTCTTCCTTTCTCGTCCCCCGACGCCCCGGAAATGGAACTCCGGGACCTTCTTTGTCGTGTCTGGAGAACTACCTGGATTGCTGTTCCTTGTGCTTGTGACCCTGAGAACCGCTCTGGTTCCAGAGTCTAAGGCCTCATCTGGGGTCTTTTCCTGGGAGAAGGGGTTGCCTTCCAGGGGGACTCAAAGGTGGTTCCCTGTTGTGTCATCCATCAGGCTCAAGAAGGCAGATGCCTGATGGTGTGGTTAAGTTTTCAGGGACAGACACCAGCCAGAGTCCCCAGATTTCCAGAGTCTAGTGAAGTTCCTGGAGGGAGGCTCGGTTCTATCTCAAAAATTCTATCATCTCAGAAGTTGTCATCCCATTTGGGTGACATGCACTTTAAATGCTCTCATCTGTTGGCTTCATTTTTGAGACAATCAGTTATGTGAACTGTTTTCTTCTTTGAAAACAGAGAGGTTTAAAAACATGCAAATTGCCATAATTCAGCCTTTCCCAACATTCCATTCTCTACCCTCACGTGAGCAATCTGTGGGGGAGAAATCCTTATCAAGATTTTTTTTTTTTTTTTTTTTTTTTTAAGGTACGAATCTTACCTTTTTCTCCCTCTTACGTCTCAGGGTAGCACCACTAAAGTTGTCTCTTTGAGAAGAGAATGTTCTCCCTTATTCTCTTCCTGAGCCCCTAGTGGGAGTAAGCACAAATTTTCAAGACCCTTGGGGTTTGTTGTACCTTTTCTGGGAGGGGGCAGGTATGGGGGTGCAGGGGTTTAATAAAGTAGACTCTGCCTTATGTGAGGGGCAGAACCATACCTTAGCGTCCAGGACTTGATCCAGAAGTTGCTGTTCACAAAAGTACTTAATATTTCAGTGCTTGGTCTCTTAACGTGGCTTTTCCATAGCCAGTTCTTTCTTCCTGAGGATTTGGGTATTTGCCCCAAGCAGGGGTGGGGGCGGCTGCAGCCCACCCCTGTGTTGATGGGCGTCCTGTGGTGCCCAGGCCAGCCAAGCCCTGGGAGGGCGTTGGAGACACTTGTGGTGAGTGGGCCTCTGACTGTACACGGGGTGGCTCGGAGGGGCCCCCAGAGGGGATCGAGCCCCTCAGGCTTGGGTGCCCTTGGACTGGCAGCCTGGAACCAGCCGTGTGGGCTAGACGGCAGTGGTGGAGAGAGATGTGTGCCCGGCCCCGTCCCAGCCCGGGGTTCCTGCTCTCACCCCCATGCTGAGACGCCGAGACGGGGGCCGGGAAGAGAGGGTGTTGTGGTTTGCATCTTCATTTTTCTTCCAACATCACCTAACATTCCTAGTTAACCAGAGCTTTAGAATCTACTGCCTGCTGGCCAGGTTTAAAGTGAAAAGTATTTTAATGCTGCCATAAAAGTAAAAACAAAAAAAAAGGAAGGGAAAAACAAAGGCTTCTTTTCTTGTACTCATCTAATTTAATTCGTCGGAAGATTGACAGGCCTTGAATTACTTCTCCCTCTCGCTGTGGTGGAAAGCAGGCAAACCCCGCTGCCTGACGGCCTCCAGCCCCAGACCACGCCACCCTGCTCCGCACGCCCGGCTGGGCCCGCCCGTGCTGGGGGCCCTCACTGTCCCCCAAGCCAGCCTCTTCACCCCAGATACTCACCTAGCTTGAGCCTTTTGCAGCCACCCAACAGGGGCCCGTCCGTCCGGTCAGCTTGCCCGCGGTCCTGGTTCAGCCTGTGGTTTTGTGTGTTCCTTCCCCACCAGGGGGCGTGGGGAGACGCTCGGACCTGCAGGAGGGTGGCACCGTCCACCTTGTACCTCTGCTTCTGTGGTTTTCAAATGCCAGATGAACATTTCTGTGCTAGGTTCTTTTAAATAAAAAGGGGTTAAAACCCAGATGCTGTATATTAATTTGTAATTATGTATAAAGTAAAGCAGTTTTAAACTGTAAAAAATTTTTTTCAGTGTGTTTTCTGGGATTTCGCCACAACATACTGGCTTTGTATTTTATTTATCTTCCTTTCTAGTTATTGGCTTCAGACTCTACTTGTAAAGTCCCCTCCACCCTTTCAAAAAATAAATGCCCTTTAAATCTCAGTTGTTGCCGTGTCGTATTCTATCCCCATGGGTTTCCTGGAGAGCATCTCAAGATACTCTGGGCCCCTGATAAAGGGGTACCCCCACACACACTCCAAGACGAGCCCTCTCCCTAAAGAGAACTTCTGTTTCTAATGTACCTCTGGGAACAAGAGTGAGGAAGAATCTGTAAATACTCAACAGCTCCTTGGAGACATTTTCCTGGGGCCCAGATGCAGAAGCGGCAGCGGGGGCAGTGATGGCCGGCCATGAAGTCATGGGATGTGTGCCTGGAATCAAAACAATTTCCACTCAAATCAGTGCAGTAAAACCGTCCTTTGCTATATTCTACTCTATAAAAAGAATTAATGTTAGGTTGCCTTCTTTGACAACTTTCTCTGCCCCATGTGACGCCCCCCCAGGAAAGGGACTTTGGGGGACACTGGCAGAACAGGAGGACCCCAAGCTCACCTCGTCCCACGGGCACAGCTTCATAACAGTTGCAGAGCAGACAAACCAAAGACCGATTCCACAACTAAAAAATGTAGAAATGAGGCCACATCAAAGAAGGAAAGGGCCAGCACTGTGGGGAGCTAAACCGATCACAGCCCTCCACGGGAGGGAGGGAAAGCTCCAGAAGAGTGGAAAGAAACAGACTATCGCACCGGGGAGCCTGCGCGGGGAAGGTGATCCCCGTGACATTTTGCTCCGAAAACCAGAGGGCTGAATTTCACAAGTTCTTAAGACCAGTGGGACTTAAAACCTGGAACCTTAGAAATCAGCTGGCTTGGCTCTGGGAGTCTGGAGGGCGGTAGAAGCCAGAGTCTTCACCCTTAAAGACACAGCATGGCAAACAGCCCAGGGAGATACAGTGTAGAAAAAGCAGTTTGAAAACTGCCTGGGACATGCAGGAGGGAGAGTTATTAATCTCTGAGCATGTGCAGGAGGGACAGATCATCGGGAGACTCCTCCAGGAACAAAGGAGCTGACAGATGCCGTTTCCCCCCTCTGCACCCTCGCCTCGCCACACAGCCACCCCAGGAACCAGGGAGCTGATCTTCACCACCCAACTTGCTGCCACCCCACCCCACTCTCCCTGCCCCTTGGCAGATCCGCCCCCTCCAGCCGGGCCAGCCTCAGTCCCCCTGGCTGCAGGTCCCCTCCCGCAAAGGACTTGACACACAGACCTTGCCCCAGACACTTTGTAGGTCCACACCTGGCAGGACACTCGGCGGGAGCCCATCCAAAGCAGTGCCACAAGCCGCAGCGTGCAGGCAGCCCACACCAGAGCCAGCACCGCTCCAAAGAGACTCCCGCCCCAGGGAGACAGAAAGACAACGGTACACACCAGCCAGGCTGCAGCCCCAGCGGTGGGCTGGGGACAGACATCTGACCTGACTACGGGCCCCGCCCAACAACAAAACCTCAGGGACAGCACAGGGAAAGTGCCCTGTAATTTGGTGATACTACATCTCTGGCAAACATCTGATCTGACTCAGCTCTAGCCCATGGCAGCTCCACACCTGCCCACTAACAGGACAGGGACCAAACTGTGCCCTCAACAGGGCAGAGAGCCACTGTAGGTGACTGACTGGCGAGAAGAGGCTCAGCCACAAAAGTAGGCTGCATGCAACACGCAGAGACCCACTGCCGCTGAGGGGCACCTGGGTGGCTTAGTTGAGCCTTCCACTCTTGATTTAGGCTCAGGTCATGATCTCGGGGTCATGAGACTGAACCACGCATCAGGCTCCGTGCTCAGCGCTGAGTCTGCTTGAGATTCTCTTTCTCTTCCTCCTCCTGCCCCTCCCCCTGCTTGTGCTTTCTAAATAATAAATAACAAATAAGTAAATAAAGTCTTAAAAAAACAAAAAAGACAGCCTTGAAGCTCCCAGGTTCTGCACTGTGGGGCACTCCAGGACCTCTTCTTCATAAGGCCACTGCTTGCAAGAGTAGGGGACATAGGTTACTTTCCTAACACAGAAAACAGACACAGAGTTGGACAAAATGAGAGGACACAGGATTATGTCCCAAATGAAGGAAAAGGATAAAATCACCTCAAGAGACCTAAGTGAAATGGAGATAAGTAATACGCCTAACAAAGAATTTCAGGTAATGATCATGAAGATCCTCACTGGACTTGAGAGAGGAGGACCCCATCGAGACCCTTAGCAAAGAGCTAGAAAACATGAAAAAGAACCAATCAGCGATGAATAACTCAAATGAAATCAAAACTATATTAGATGGAATAAATAGACGGAGAGGAAGCATAAGAACAGATCAGTGACTTGGAGGACAGAGTAGTGGAAAGAAATCAAGCTGAGCAGGTGAGAGAAAAAGTATAGGACATGAAAATTGACTTGAGAAACTCAGTGATACTATCAAGCATAATAACATTCACATTATAGGGGTCCCAGAAGGATAAGGCAGAGAAAAGGGAGCAGAAAATTTGCTTAAAGAAATAATAACTGAGGGGCGCCTGGGTGGCTCAGTTGGTTAAGCGACTGCCTTCGGCTCAGGTCATGATCCCGGAGACCCGGGATCGAGCCCCACATCGGGCTCCCTGCTCGGCGGGAAGCCTGCTTCTCCCTCTCTCACTCCCCCTGCTTGTGTTCCCTCTCTGGCTGTGTTTCTCTCTGTCAAATAAATAAATAAAAATCTTTAAAAAAAAATAATAATAACTGAAAACTTATGAATCTAGGAAAGGAAACAAATCCAGATCCAGGAGACACAGAGAGGCCCAACAAAATCAACCAAAGGAGGTCCACACGAGAAAAGAGTAATTAAAATGGCAAAAAGTAGTGATAGAGCTAGAACTTTCAAAGCAACAAAAGATAATAGTTACACACAACAGAAACCCCATTAGGCAATCAGCTGATTTTGCAGCAGAAACATTGGAAGACCCGAAAGGAGTGGAATGAAATACTCAAACTGCTGAAGGAAAACGACCTGCAGCCAAGAATATTCTATCCAGCAAGGCTATGAGCCAAACAGAAGGAAACAGTTTCTCAGACAAAAACTAAAGTAGTTCATGACCACTAAACCAGTCCTATAAAAAAATATTAAAAAGGACTCTTTGAGTGGAAAGGAAAGATCACAAGTAGGAATAAGACAAATGGGAAACACAAAAGCAGGAGGAATAAATACATCTATAAAAATCTGTCAAGGGGGCGCCTGGGTGGCTTAGTGGGTTAAAGCCTCTGCCTTCGGCTCAGGTCATGATCTCAGGGTCCTGGGATCGAGGCCCATATCGGGCTCTCTGCTCAGCGGGGAGCCTGCTTCCTCCTCTCTCTGCCTGCCTCTCTGCCTACTTGTGATCTCTCTCTCTGCCAAATAAATAAATAAAATCTTTGAAAAAAAAAGAGCCTTTGGGGCGCCTGGGTGGCTCAGTTGGTTAAGTGACTGCCTTCGGCTCAGGTCATGATCCTGGAGACCCGGGATCGAGCCCCACATCGGGCTCCCTGCTCGGCGGGAAGCCTGCTTCTCCCTCTCTCACTCCCCCTGCTTGTGTTCCCTCTATGGCTGTGTTTCTCGCTGTCAAATAAATAAGATTAAAAAAAAAAAAACAAATCTGTCAAGGGACTCACAAAATAAAAAGATGCAAAGTACGACACCATAGACCTAAAACATAGGGAAGAGAGAAGTAAAGAATGGGTTCAAACTTAAGTGACCATCAACATCATACAGACTATTACATGCAAAAGATACAAAACTAATGGTAACCAGGAATCAAAAACCACTAATAGATTGCAAAGAATAAAGATAAAGGAATCCAAGCATATCACTAAGTAATCAGCAAAGCATGAGAGACAAGACAGGATCAGAGATACAATACAAAACAACCACAAAACAAGTAACAAGATGGCAATAAATACAGTAAGTCCTTTGACTATAAATGGACTAAATACTCCGAAAGACATAGGATGACAGTATAGATTTAAAAAACAAAACCAAGATCCATCTATATGCTGCCTATAAGTGACTCATTTCAGACCTAAAGATTGAAAGTAAGGGGCTGGAGAAACATTTCTCAAGTAAATGGATGTCAAAAGAAAGCCAGTGTAGCAGCAGTTACATCGGACAAAATAGACTATTTTTTAATATACTTTAAAACAAGACTAATAAGAGACAAAGAAGAACGCTATGTAATAAAGGGGGACAGTCCAACAAGAGGATATAACAATTGTAAATACTTATTCACACAACATGGGAGCACCCAAATGCATGAAACCATTAATAACAAACATAAGTGGAATAGTTTACATTATTACAATAATAGCAGGGGACTAACACCCCATTTACATCAATGGGCAGATCATCCAAACAAAATAAACAAGGAAATCAAGACATTGAATAACACACTAGACAGCAATGGATTGAACAGATATATTCAGAGCATTTCATACTAAAACGGCCAAATACACATTCTTTTCGAGTGCACATGGAATGTTCTCCAGAACAGTTCACATATTAGGCCACAAAACAAGCCTCAACAAATTCAAAGAGAGTAAAGTCATACCATACATCTTTTCTGACCACAACGCTATGAAATTAGAAATCAGCCACACACACAAAATCTGGAAAGACCACAAATACAGCACGCTACCGAACATTGCATGGGCCAACCAAGAAATAAAAGAGGAGGAAACCAAAACATACTGGGAGACAAATGAAAATCAAAACAATGCTCAAAAAATTCTGGGATGCAGCAAAAGCAATTCTAAGAGGGAAATGTTTAACAATACAGGCCTACCTCAAGAAGCAAGAAAAATCTCAAACAACCTAACCTCATACATGAAGGAGCTAGAAAAAGAACAAATAAAACCCCAAACTAGAAGAAAGGAAACAATAAAGATTAGTAGAAATAATAGAAACTAAAAAAAAAAAAAAAAAAAAAAAAAAAAAAAAAAAAAAAAAAAAAAAAAAAAAAAAAATAGAACAGATCAATGTAACCAGGTGCTGGTTGTTTGTAAAGATAAACAAAAGTGATAAACCTCTAGCCAGAATCATGAGAGAGAGAGAGAGAGAGAGAGAGAGAGAAAGGACTCAAACAAAATCACAAGTAACAACCAACACCACAGAAATAGAAACAATTTAAGAGAATATTATGAAAAGCTATATGCCAACCAATGGGACAACCTGGGGTGGGGGAGGGAATGGATACATTCCTAGAAACCTATAATCTCCCAAAACTAAATCAGGAAGAACTAGAAAATTTGAACAAATTACCGGCAATGAAATTGAATCAGTAATCAAAAGATTTCCAACAGGGTCACCTGGGTGACTCAGTCAGTTGAGCAGATATCCCACTTTTGATTTTGGCTCAGGGCATGATCTCAGGGTTGTGGGATGGAGCCCTGCATCAGGCTCCGCACACAGCGGGGAGTCTGCTTGAAATGTTGTGCGTCTCTCTCTTTCTCTCTCTCCCCCTCCTTCCCCCATCCCGTGCTCACACTCTCTCTTGCTCTCTCTCAATAAATAAAATCTTAAAATAAAAAACAGACCAAAAAACTCCCAACAAGCCAAAGTTCAGGACCATATGTCTTCACAGGTAATTTCATCAAACATTAAAGAAGAGTTAATACCTATTTTTCTCAAACTATCCCAAAAAATAGAAGGAAAGCTTCCAAATCCATTCTGTGGGGCTAGCACTATCCTGATACTAAAACCAGAGAAAGACACCACACACACACACACACACACACACACACACACACACACACACAAAGGAAAGAAAGAGAACTATACAAGAGAGAAGCCAAAAGTCCTCAGCAAAATATTAGCAAACCAAACCAACAATATGCTAAAAAAATCATTCACTGTAATCAAGTGGGACTTATTCCCCAGATGCAAGGGTAGTTCAACATTTGTAAAGCAATCAACACAATATGTCACATCAGTTAGAGAAAGGATAAAAAACATATGATCATTTCAACAGACACAGAAAAAGTCTTCAACAAAGTACAACATCCATTCATGATAAAAGACTTCAGCAGGGGTGCCTGGCTGGTTCAGCCAGTAGAGCATGTGACTCTTGATCACAAGGTTGTGAGTTCAAGCCTCACATTGGGTGTAGAGATTATTTAAAAATAAAATCTTTAAAAAAAAAAAGCCCTCAGCAAAGCAGTTTTAGAGGGAACATACCCCAACATAACAAAGGCCATATATGAAAACCCACAACTAATGTCATACTCAATAGGGAAAAACAGAGCTTTTACCCTAGAACAGGAAAATACAAGGATGTCTACTCAGCATTTTCATTCAGCGTAATACTGGAAGTCCTAGCCACAGCAATCAGACAACACAAAGGAACAAAAGGCATCCAAATTGGTAAGGAAGAAGCAAAACCTTAACTATTTGCAGAAAACATGGTACTCTATATAGAAAACTCAAAAGACTCCACCAAAAATCTACTGGAACTGATAAATGCATTCAGTAAAGTTGCGGGATACAAAATCAATGTGCAGAAATCTGTTGCATTTCTTCACACTAATAATGAAACTACAGGAAGACAAAATAAAACAATCCCATTTACGACTGCACCGAAAAGAACATAATAATGAAAATTATCAAATACTGATGAAGGAAAATGAAGATGACACAAATTGAAGATGACACAAATGGGAAGATATTCCATGCTCATAGATTGGAAGAATATTGCTAAAATGTCTGTACCACCCAAAGCAATCCACAGATTCGGCACAATCCCTATGACAATACCAACAGCAGTGTTCACAGAACTAGAACAAAAAATCCCACAATATGTATGGAACCACAAAAGACCCCCAGTATCCAAAGCAATTTTGAAAAAGAAAAATCTGGAGATATCGTAATTCCAAAATTTCAAGTTATATGAAAAAGCTGTAGTAATGAAAACAGAATGATACTGGTAGAAAAACAGATACATAAATCAATGGAACAGAATGGAAAGCCCCAAAATAAGCCCATGATTTTATGGTCAGTCTTTGACAAAGGAGGCCACAACATCCAATGGGAAAAAGACAGTTTCTTCAAAAAGTGGTGCTGGGGGCGCCTGGGTGACTCAGTGGGTTAAAGCCTCTGCCTTGGGCTCAGGTCACGGTCTCGGAGTACTGGGATCTAGGCCCACATCAGGCTCTCTGCTCGGCAGGGAGCCTGTTCCTCTTCTCTCTCTCTCTGCCTACTTGTGATCTCTCTGCCAAATAAATAAACAAAATCTTTAAAAAAAATGGTGCTGGGAAAACTAGACAGTTCCATGTGAAAGAATGAAACTGGGCCATTTTCTTACACCATACATAAAAACAAACTGAAAATGGATTCAGGACATGATAATAAAACCTGAAACCATAAAAATCCTAGAAGAGAGCCCAGGCAGTAATTTCTCTGACATCAGCCATAGCAACATTTTTCTAGATAAATCTCCTGAGTTAAGGGAAACAAAAATCAAAAATAAACTATTGGGACTACATCAAAAGAAGCTTCTGCAGAGCAAAAGAGACAACCAACAACGCAAAAAGGTCACCTACAGATGGGAGAGGTTTGCAAATGACATATCCGATAAAGGATTAGCACCCAAAAGATATGAAGTCCTCCTGCAGCTGAACACACACACACACACACACACAAAAACAGCAACAACAAAAGCAATCCATTTAAAAAATGAGCAGGTGACGTGAATAGACATTTTCCCAAAGAAGACATACAGAAGGCCAATATACACGAAAGAAGCTAAAAAAAAAAAAGAAAGAAAAGAAAAGAAAAAGCTCGACATCCCTCATCACCAGGGAAATACAAATCAAAACTACATGAGAGAACACATCACACCAGTCAGAAAGGCCACCATTAAAAAAAAAAAAAAAAAAAAAATGGCGGCGCCTGGGTGGCTCAGTTGGTTGAGCGACTGCCTTCAGCTCAGGTCATGATCCCGGAGACCCGGGATCGAGCCCCACATCAGGCTCCCTGCTCGGCAGGAAGCCTGCTTCTCCCTCTCTCACTCCCCCTGCTTGTGTTCCCTCTCTCGCTGTGTTTCTCGCTGTCAAATAAATAAAATCTTTAAAAAAAAAAAAAAAAGACAAGAAAATAATAGGTGTTGGCAAGGATGCGGAGAAGCCGCAGCCCTCGTGCCCCGTGGCTGGGAATGAAAACTGGGGCCGCCACTGCGGGAAACAGTGTAGCGTTTCCTCAAAACACGAAGACTACAAATACCCTACAGCCCAGTAATCACACTACTGGGTATTTACCCAAAGAATACAAAATCACTAATGTGAAAGAACATACACCCACCTATGTTACTAGCAGAATTATTTATAATGACCGAATTACGGAAGCAGCCCTCGTGTCCACTAGTAGATGAATGGATAAAGATGGAGAGGGGCTCCCGGCTGGCTCAGTCAGCATATCAGGCAATTCTTAATCTCAGAGCTGTGAGTTCAAGCCACACATTGGGCTTAGAGCTTAAAGAAAAAGGATGTGTGTGCATATATATATGCATGTATATAACAGATACATTAATATATATGAAGCACAATGATGCTCTAAAGCCTTTGGGATGCAACAAAGTGGTTCTAAGAGGGAGAGTTAGAGCAAAACAGGCCTAACTGTTTTAGGGGTGAAAAATCTCAAATAACCTAACCTTACAATGGAAGGAGCTAGAAAAGGAATAAAACCCCAAACCCCTCCCCCCCACACACATACACACAAGAATATTAACTCAGCCATAAAAAAGAGCGAACCCCTGCCATTCGCAGCAACATGGATGGACCCGAGAGGATGATGCTCAGGGAAGTCAATCAGAGGAAGACAAATACTATATGATTTCCCTCATATGTGGAATTTAAGAAATGAAACAAAGGAAGAGACAAACCACAAAACGGTCTTAACTACAGAGAGCAAACGGATGGTTCCCGAGGGGGCACTGGGGGGTGGGGGTGGAAGGGAGGAAGAGCACACTTGGTGAGGCAAAAAAATTTACAAGCATTATGGCAAAAGTAATAAATAAAAAATAAGTACAGGGGTGCCTAGGGGGCTCGGTTGTTGGGCTTCGGCTCAGGTCATGATCCCGGAGTCCCAGGATTGAGCCCCGCATCAGGCTCCCTGCTCAGCGGGAAGCCTGCTTCTCCCTCTCTCACTCCCCCTGCTAGTGTTCCCTCTCTAGCTGTGTTTCTGTCAAATACATACATAAAATCTTTCTTTTTAAAGAATAAAAATAAGTACACCTACTTGGGAGGGAAAACCCTATTTGCAGCCCCCTGCACGGGAATGTCCTGGGTCAGGGCGGTGGGGAGACCGATGGAGGCCCCCCCCCCCGGCTGCCCGTGGGATCAGGGGCCGCCTTTGCTGAACTGCTGCCCGCCTACTTCTCAGAGGCCGAATGGCTGTCCCCGTAAGGCCCCTGATGGCTGCTGGATGTCACCTCGCACAGTGTCGGGCAAACACGGCACAGCAGCCGCTGGCCTCCTGACAGGTGCATGGGGGGTCCCGCTAGAAGGCGGGGGGGGGGCGCACTGCCCTTCTGCGGCGGCCAGGGGGTGGGCGCACCGGCGGGGCTGAAGAGTCCCCATGGGCCTGGCCAGAGCCACCTCCCCGTGCACCCGCGGTGGTGGCTGTCACCAGTGCCCCGGCCCCACACGTGGGCAGGGCGAGCAGCAGTCTCCGTGGCTTCCACTGGCCGCTGGGGCAGGTCTGGGCCCGGGAGGGCCCTGCCGGGGGGCGGGGGGTCTGCAGCGGGAGCTGTGGCCGGCAGGAAGCCCAGTACCTAATGCGACAGCACAAGCCTCTGAGCCAGAAATACAGGAAGAAAAGTCCAGAAAAGAGTGGGCAGGGGAATGAAGAAATGCGGTGCATTTTGGTCTAATTTTCGCAGAGGCCGGGCTGGGCTGAGCCGGGGAGCATCAGGAATAAGACCGAGGACCCCCTTCACTCTAGGGGACCCGTCCCCTCCCTCCTGGCACAGCCCTGGGGCCGATACCACCTCAGTGAGCAGCACCCCTCAGGCCTCCCTCCCACACCCCCTATCCTTGGGTTCTGAGATCTTTTACTTCAAATCGACCCGATTTCCTCAGGAGCCTCAGACCCCCCAGAAGGAGGACCCTGCCCTGCTCCCCCTCGGGGGAGGGGGGCCTGACAGGTGTCATGAGTGGGATGTCAGGGCTTGGCTGCCCCCCAGGACCCGGGCCTCCTTCACATGGTAATCGCCTTCAGGACACAGCTCAGAATAATCCCACCCACTGAAGTGTGGGCTCCCCGCCCCCACCCAGGCCCCTTTGTGACGCTTGTCTTCTTCCCCGGAAATGGTTGTGGCCCCTCAGGATGCAGGTGGTGGGGAGAGGGACCCAGAAGGGCCTCCGGGGGAGAACCGACTGGGACAGGCCTGGCTCTGAGTGGCTCCCCGAACAGAGCCCTCGGATCACCCCTTCCCTCTGAAGGTCCCTGCCCTTCCCACCCGCCCTCAGCCGGGGGTTGCAGATCACCGGTGCCTGGACAGCCTCACTCCTTCCCAGCCTGGCCTCCGCCTCTGCAGGAGTCTGAGCCGCCAAGACAATGTTCTCGGCAAGAGCCGGCTGGTGAGGAGCTCAGGGGTGGACGAAGCCCACGGAGACCAGACCCCAACAGGGTATTTAAGTATCTCCCTCCCCCCTTTCAGGCAGGACGGACAGTAGCTAACTTGCAGATTTGCCATGAGGGTCTGATGAGGAATGTTGAGTGCTTGCTGGGCCTCATGCCCGAGTCTGCACCTGGGGCCCGCTAGTTCGGAGCCCCTAACTCAGCCTGGACTGTGTCCTAACCAGGAGGGTCCCTGAGGGCTGACAGGCCTTCTCCAGCCGCCTGGCCCCGCACCAGCACAGGGCTCCACTAGGAGAGACATCTTATCCCTGGGTGTCTGCCTGCTTCACGACACCCTTGCTTTGCCTGGCTGAACTGGCTTCCTCCAGGAAGCCTTTCCTGACTCTTGAGGAAGACCTAGCCCCTTTCCTGTGCGCCTTACACCTGGAACCCACCAGTCTGCGCTTCCATGGGCTGGACCCGCCCCAGCTCTGCTCCTGCTCGCCTCCCCCCACCCCCGGTGTGACAGGTTCCAGTGTAAGGCTGAGCCCTGTCCCCTGCTCCCAAGAATGGCCTGAAGTTCGCCTTGTCCGCACCCTCATTCCAAGGCTGGGGTGCTCGGAATGAGGGCAGGCGGTGCATCCTGGGGCCTAAATAGGTAGGGGCACCCCCTGTCTGCCAACGAGTGGAGTCTGAGGGGCAACCCTCAGGGCCGATGGTTTCAGGGGGAGCTCCCCCTGCTGGGAGACCCCAGTTGGACTGCCCAGTCCTGCTCCCAGGCCCTCAACCTCCTCCCCTATACAACAGCCGAGTCCCAGACCCACTAGGTGTTGCAGCCAAGAGCAGACCAGATCCCCGCCCGCTCTCTGGGCCCCGGGAGCCCAGGGGGTTCTCGCCATCTCCCTTCAGGAATGTGAGCGGCTACGGGAAGGCAGGCCGGACAGCCAACGCGCTGGGGTCTGGAAACAGAGACGAGTTCCCACCCTGGGGCCCCACTCTTGTGTTCAGGGCAGCATGCTACCCTCTCTGAGCTACAGTTTCCATCTGGAAAATGGGGATGATGGCACGTACCCCTTTGTAAGAAAAATAACTGTCCTTCCTGCTTGGCTGAGGGGCTGCACGATGAAGGCGTAGATCTTGAGAACTGTGTACAGCCCACCCCTGAAGGGCGGACCAGAAAGGCGTGGACATTTACTGTGGTTTCAGATCATGTGGGTCAAAGAAGGCGGGTCACTATTTGGTCTCCTTGGGATGAGCTCCCCGACAGAGTGAGGGGAGCTTGCTGGCTTGAAACCCACAGGTCTCCACAACCCACCGAACCTGACACCGGGAAGGGAGGTTGGATTCTCCTCACTTGTGGATGATTGCCCCAGGGTTCAGGGAATTAGGCAAATGACCAGCCACAGCTGACCTCAGACACACCCCTGTTGACCTAAAGACCCGCGGTTTGCCCTTAGACCAGAATTCAAAGTACAGTCTTGGGTTTGGGGGACCGGAGGGGCTCAGTCTGTTGAGCACTGACTCTTGGTTTTGGCTCAGGTCATGATCTCAGGGTTGTGGGATCAACCCTCACACCACGTTCCTCACATAGTGGGGAGTCTGCATTAAAAACTCTCTCCCTAGGGAGTGCTGGGGGGAGGGTTCACTTGGTTAAGTGTCTGCCTTGGGCTCTGGTCATGGTGCCAGAGCCCTGGGATCCCAGCCTGCTTCTCCCTCTCTCCCTCCCTCTGCCCCTCCCCCTGCTTGCTCTCTCTACAAGTGAATAAATACATCTTTAAAAAAAAACCCAAACCCAAAGTACAGTCTTTGGAACTCCTGCATTCAAATGAGCTGCACTGCCAGTTAAAATACATCTCCTTGAGCCAAACCCAGACTTCATGGGGCAGACTCAAACACATACTAAGGTCCAGAGGCCGCGTGTGCACCCCAACGCAGAGCAGGCGGGGAGGGAGGACTGAGGAGGGCAGGGCAGGAGAATGGAAGGTGAAGGAATGTCGAAGGAGCGCCCCTATTCCAGCCCCTTGGAGCAGCGAGGTCCTTCCCACTCTGCAAAGCGGGTGCCTCTCCCTCCGCAACTAACTCTCTAGGAGCATTTAGGCTGTTTACTAGGATCCTTACAAACCTTGGCGAGAGCTGCGTGGCCTCCTCCTGCGACGCTCTGCTTCCTTCCTCTGCTAGACCCGAGACCCCAAGAGTTGCGGGGAACGAGAAGTGGCAGGCAGCTCAGAATCCCTGCTCCCCGGTCCTTGCGGTGCCGACAACCCCCTCCCGCAAGGCACGGAGGGCCTCAAACGTGGCAGCGAGCACGGGGGGCGGGCGGCCGCAACCAAGGATCACCTGCCGGGCGCCGAGCTACACCTGCGGCTGAGCCCCGCCCAGGCGCTGAGGCCTTTCACTGCTGCCAGGTGACTCCTGTGCGCAGCTGAGGCCGGGAGGCGCAGGCTGCACGATCCCCAGGCTGCAGCCGCATCGCAGCTCTCCTCTGCAGGTGCGGGCCCCCTCCCCCGCGGTCTCCAGGCAGCCCCTGCCGCGCAGCTGCCCCGAGCTGGAGCGGGAGCACCCCGAGCACCCCGGGGGTCTGCATGGGCACGTGAGGGCGAGGGAGGGCAAGCGTGCCCGCGGAAGAGAACCATCCAAGGGCTTCCAGAAGCAACGAACTGTGGTGGACAGAGAAGGCAGCCCCCCCTCCCCCCGCCCACTGTGGTCGTCCAGAGCCCCGCCTGGGGCCAGGACGCTGGTGACAGCCTCTAGCTGACTTTCCCCCAAGGTTCCCCGCCCTCGCCCTCGTGGTCCCTGCCGGTCTCCCCCCTCCCCCACGGCTCCCCCTGCCCTGGCCCGCCCACCTTCTCTCCTCTACCCTCCCCCAGGCTGAGGTTAGCCTCTACTTTCTTAACCCGTCGGCGGTGTTTATTGTTTAATATTGTCACTCTTACAGCAGATATCATAGTCAGTAATAACTGTAATTCATACTCCCTAAAGAATATATGAGATTTTTTTTAAGAGAGGGAGACAGACGGATGGATAGGAGCAGAGGGAGAGAGAGAGAAGCTCAAGCAGATTCCCAGCTGAGCCCCAAGCCCTGTGCGGAGCTCAACAGGGAGACCCTGGGTTATGACCTGAGCCCAGATCAACGGTCGGATGGTTAACTGAGACACCAGCTGCCCGGGGAAGTACTGAGATTTATTTTTAAAAGACCTATAACCCCATCACCCAGAATAAACCATCCCTAAGCTTTCATTAAGGTGCTGGGGTGCCTGGGAGGCTCAGTCAGTTGGTTAAGTGTCTGCCTTCAGCTCAGGTCATGATGCCAGAGTCCGGGGATCGAGCCCCGCCCCACCCCCCATCAGAGTCCTGGGATCGAGCCCCGTTCCCCATTAGAGTCCCGGGATCCAGCCCCGCCCCGCCCCCATCAGAGTCCCCGGATGGAGCCCCGCTCCGCCCCGCATCGGGATCCCTGCTCAGCACGGAGCCTGCTTCTCCCAGTGCCTGCCGCTCCCCCTGCTTCTGCTCCCCCTGTTAAATAAATAAATAAATCATTAAAAAAAAATCCCAGCATGTTCTGCATATGTGGGAATTGTTTTTAGTAAAATTAAGGTCATGTTCTATATAGACACTTATGTCCTACTTAGCTCATCTCACATTTTGATGTGAACACTGGTATGAACATTCCTTAATATTCTACTTTACAGATCCCATCCCTCAGTTGAAAAAATATTTCCAACTTTTTTATGAGGAACACAAGGCTGTAATAACATCCATTTTTTGCCTATTTCAACGTAATGCAAGTTTATGAGAGAAAAATGTTAATCAGCCGAATGTTTTCCTTAGTGGCTGCGAGCGCCCCAAGGGGAAGCTGAGCCAGCAAATTCGATAAGGCTTCCCAACGGAGAGCCGTTTTGCAACAATAAGGCTTGACAGGTTTTCCATGTGGCCACATGAGGGGAGCCCCTTAACCACAGTATTTGCCAGGAGCTGGGGAGAAGCATATCGCGTGGGTGACTATCTGGGCGTCGCAGGCAGCCCCCCGGGGCTCGCGCCCGAAACCCAGCAGCTGCTTCACTGGGGTGTTCCACTCACGTTTATGGGGGAATGGCAGCCCCCCTTCTCCGGGTAAAGCCGCTCTATGGGGGCTTTGACCCAGTCGGCCAAGCTGGACATTCCCTCAGGAACCCCGTCCTGCATGCCTGGGTCCCTCCCAGCCCTGCGTGCTTCTGCCCCAAGAGAGTTGTGTCTCCTGCTTCAACCCGAACCTGCTCTCCACCCCACAGCCTTCACCACCGGCCACTGCTCCCATAGGCTGGTCTCCCGTCCACTTCAGTACAGGCTTCCAGGAGGCTGAGGAGACAAGTCCTCCCACGACACCCTCTGGTTCATTGCCTTCTCTATGACTCAAGATCTAAGAGGTATTCTCTTGTCCTGTGCACTTGCCCCTTGGGAGTGGCTTCTAAAGCTCACACTCCTGGAAATTCCAGCTTGCTCCAGCATCCCGGCCCCACCCAACATCCTCCTCTGTTTAGGGGCAGCTGTTACAGGTAACAAGAACCTAGGGGAATAATACTTCACCTTTTTCTTCTTAGTGTGCATTTCCTGGGGCACCCAGGGACACCCCCCCACCCGCAAGATTGGAGTCATCTCCCAATTCCATTGGTAACTTTGCCTCTAGCTGTTGGGGGCCACGCAGCTGCTGCCCCATCCAGGGGTGACCATACGGCCACCCAGAAATCCCCTCTTCCTCTCTTTTTCCAAGCCACATGCTTCTGGGAGCCAGGACCCATCTAGCAAATCCCGCTTCTGTGATACCAACTAAATAAATGTCCTGAGACCAATTCCAAAGGGCGTTCCCCACTCTTACAGTCAAACGATGCTCGCTGGAGAGACAGAGAGAGAAAGAGAGAGAGAGAGAGAGAGCGCGCTAGGGGGTGGGGCAGAGGGAGACGGTGTCCCCAAGCAGACTCCCCACTGAGAAGGAACCAGTGGGGCTCCATCTCCTGACCCTGAGATCATGACCAGGGTTGAAACCAAGAGCCAGATGCTTAACCGACTATGCCCCCCAGGCACCCCAGAGAAAAATCACCAAATTTTACAATGGGCAAAGCATCTGAAGGCATTTTCTCCAAAGAAAAGATATGAATGGCCCAGAACTTATGAAAAAAATGTTTGCATCTTTAATTGTCAGAGAAGGGAAATCAAACCCTGAGAATGGGATCCTAATTCACACTTACTAGGGTGCTATAACTTAAAAAAGAAGATAACACGTGTTGGGGAGGATATAGAGAATTTAGGACGATCACGGCAGGCTCAGGGGAATACAGTGGTGCGGCTGCTTTGGAAAACATTCTGACAGTTCCCCGGCTGGCTAGACATCAGGACCGATACAACAGGGATGAGCCTGGAAAATGTCACGCGACGCCAAGAAGCCAGTCACAAAGGAAGCACATGTTATTTATTCCGTGTAGACGAACTGTCTAGAGCAGAGACAGAAAGACAGAATGCACAGAGAGACAGAAAGTAGATTGGTCGCTGCAGAACAGGGCTGCAGGGGTGCATGAGCACCTGGCTCCGGGAGCGGCCACTCACCGGGGACAGAGTCAAAAGGCAGAGGGACGAGTGGTGGGGACAGAGGAGAGGAACTTATTTTGGGGAGGGCAGGACCGAGAAGACGGTGGACCAGCATCTCAAAGACTGCCCCCCCAGTGCTGAAGTCACTTCCAGGTTTCTATCAGGAGAACGTGGGACAAGGGTGGGGGTACGCACAGGTGGGCAGTGAGGGTCACAGCGATCGTTGGGGCCACTCACGCAGGGTCTTGCTGGCGTCAGGCCAGTCCGTACCACTTGAGGGGGAGTTTCAGTCCCCATCACGGGATGCCTTGCCCATGGGCCTTATGCCTGAGTTAAGGGATAAGCTGGAAATGACTTAATCAGAAAGTACAGATGGAGTTGGAGTCCTCTTTCGAGTGCCCAGGATGGGAGTACGTGTAGGGGATGGGGAATGGCTATTAATGGGGACGGGGTTTCCTTGGGGGAGGAATGAAAAGATGCTACAATAGACTGTGGTCTTGGTTGCACACTGGCGAGCGTGCTGAGCGCCACTGAGCCGCACCCTTCCGGCGGGGCCGCGCAGTGCTCGAGCGCTACCCCAGTAAGGCTCTTACCTATACGAACGGCCCGGCACGGGGCTCCTTCCCCAGGGATGGGTAGATCGGCGCAGTGACTGTGACCGTTTCATGGGTGGGCACACACACCGCAATGTTTAGAACGGTGCAGCCAACTGATCTCCGACAGAGCAGGAAAGAATGTCCAGTGGGCAGAAGACAGCCTCTTCAATAAATGGTGCTGGGAAAACTGGACCGCTCTCTCACACCACACACACACACACACACACACACACACACACACACACACACACAAACTCAGAATGGATGAACCACCTAAATGTGAGACCTGAAACCATAAAAATCCTGGATAAAGCACAGGCAGTGATCTCTCTGACAGCAGTTGTAGCAAATTTTTCTAGATCGGTCCCCTCCAGTGAGGAGACAAAAGCAAAAATGAATTATTGGGATTATATCAGCACGAAAGGCTTCTGCACAGCAAAGGAAACAATCAAGAAAACCAAAAGGCCACCTCTGAAATGGGGGAAGATATTTGCACGTGACACGTCCAATAAAAAGTTAGTCATATCCAAAATATATAAAGAACTGATACAACTCAACCCCCCAAAACAAATGATCCAATTTTAAAAATGGGCAGGAGATATGAATCAACATTTCTCCAAAGAAGATGGGCAGATGGCCAACAGACAGGAAAAGATGCTCAGGTCACTCATCATCAAGGAAATGCAAATGAAAACCAGAGTGGGATATCACCTCCCACCCGTCAGAATGGCTAGAAGCAAAAAGACTAAAAATAGCGAGTATTGGCAAGGATGGAAAAAAAGGAACCTTCATACACAGTTGGGAATGTAATTTAGTTCAACCGCCATAGAAAATAGTATGAAATTTCCTCAAAAAGTGAAAAATGAAACTACCCTATGACCCAGTAATCGCACTATTGGGTATTTACCCACAAAATACAAAAATACTAATTCAAAGGGATACCTGCTCCCCGATGTTTACAACAGCATGATTTATAATAGCCAAATCACGGCAGCAGCCCAAGTGGCTATCGATAGATGAACAGAGAGATGAATGGAAAATGTGTGTGTGTGAATATATATACACGTATTTCACTGCATATGCTTGTGATGCCTTGCAAATACAATGGAATGTTACTCCACCATAAAAAGAATGAAACCTTGCTCTTTGCAGCAACATCGATAGAGCTAGAGAATGCTAAACAAAAGAAGCCAGTCAGGGCGCCGGGGGGTGGCTGAGTGGGCTGGAGCCTCTGCCTTCGGATCAGGTCATGATCTCAGGGTCCTGGGATCGAGGCCCGCGTCGGGCTCTCTGCTCAGCAGGGAGCCTGCTTCCTCCTCTCTCTGCCTATTTGTGATCTCTGTCAAATAAATAAATAAAATCTTTAATAAAATATATATATTTTTTAAAAAATAATAAGCCAGTCAAAGAAAGACAAGTACCATATGATTCCACTCATGTGGTAAATTTAAGAAAAGAAATGTACAAAGGAAAAAAAAGAGGGGAGAGGAGGGACACCTGGCTGGCTCAGTCAGTAGACCACGCAACTCTTTTTTTTTTTAAGATTTTATTTATTTGACAGAGAGAAACATAGCCAGAGAGGGAACACAAGCAGGGGAGTGAGAGAGGGAGAAGCAGGCTTCCCGCCAAGCAGGCAGCCCGATGTGGGGCTCGATCCCGGGTGTCTGGGATCATGACCTGAGCCGAAGGCAGTCGCTTAACCAACTGAGCCACCCAGGCGCCACCAACCACGCAACTCTTGATCTGGGGATTGTGAGCCTGAGCCCCACACTAGGGATTGAGTTTACATAAAATAAATAAAAATAAAATATAAAATAAAGATAGAAATAAAGTAAAATAAAGACACACCAGAAACGGACTCTTAATTATAGAGAACAAGCTGGTGGTTACCAGAGGGGAGGTGGGTAGGGGGGATGGGGGAAACAGGTGATGTGGGAATTAAGAAATGCACTTAAAAGGTGGTGGTGGGGGGAGATATATAAAACTGTACATTCCAAATACGTGCAGTCTAGGGGCCTAGGTGGCTGAGTGGGTTGAACGTCTGGCTCTTGGGTTCAGCTCAGGTCATGACCTCGGGGTCATGGGATCAAGTCCTATGTCGGGCCCCACGCTCCGCAGGGAGTCAGCTTGAGATTCTGTCTGTCTCTCTTCCCCTGCCCCTCTCCTCTCTCTCTCTGTGTCAAATACATAAATACATAAAATGTTTTAAACAATAAGGTGTGCAGTTTATTATACATCTACTGTATCCCAACATAGCTGTTTCTAAAAATCACCTACAGTGAGCATCTAGAAAGGCATACCATTCACACGAATGTCCTTCCAATCTCTTAGGAACACACACACTTTATTTTACAAAAATGGGATAATCCTTTCTCCACATGGTGCTGGATTGTGAGCGACTTCCCAAGTCCTTAAATAACAATGCTTCATGGCCACACAGGATTTTCTGTTCAGTAATGTAGTTACCGTGTTTCCAACAGGGATAACTAGAGTGAGGCCACTGAGCTTTCAGGGTGCTGGGCCCCCCTTTCTACCAGAAGTGGAACAGACTTCCAGGCCAGTCCCTCCCTGGCCTGGCCTCCTCTGGAAGGAACCAGTCCCGGCCAGACGCTCATTCCTGGCGTTCCTGCCTCTTCTCACTGGCTGGGGGTGGCACCTGGTACCAAGTAGGTCTTGGGCAGTGGTGTCCCCTCCTCTGCAGGGTGGCATGGACTCACATAAGACCAAAGGGACACCCTAGTCCCAGCTCAGTGTCAGCCGGGCCCCCATTGTGGTCATCGTATCTCCTAAAATAATTCTACATGCTAAGCTCTACACCCAACACGGGGCTTGAATTCATGACCCCAAGATCAAAAGTCTCCTACTCCACTGAGCCGCCCACCCTCCTCCCCAGAATAATTTTGAACCCTCATCAACGTCTTGCATTTTTAAAATAAGATTTCATTTATTTGACAGAGAGAAGCACACCTAGAGAGGGAACACAAGCAGGGGGAGTGAGAGAGGGAGAAGCAGGCTTCCTGCTGAGCAGGGAGCCCGGTGTGGGGCTCGATCCTGGGACTCTGGGATCATGACCTGAGCAGAAGGCAGATGCTTAATGACTGAGCCACCCAGGCACCCCAACCTCTCGCATTTTTTAAAAAAAAGATTCCATTTTTAAGTCATCTCTGCACCCAATGTAGGGCTTAAACTCACAACCCTGAGATCAAGAGTCATGAGTTCCTCTGACTGAGCCTACCAGGCACCCCCTACCTCTTGCATTTTTAAACTGATCTCTAAAACGGTATCACAAATTTAATAGGTACAAAGTATGAGGATTTAAGTTGTTCAGTGTGTAGGAATGTCCACCATGGAACCAGTTGGCCAAGCCAGTCCTCGTTGGTAAACTCAGAATTCATTTCCATCAGAAAAAAAAAAACAAAAAAAGATTGTTTTTTAAATTTAAATAAAATTGTCAAGTCAGGGACAACTTGTGTTTTTGAATTACGAGTCAAGCTAAGAATTGGGCAGAGAGGTAGGCAGGGAGGTTCGTAGGAAGGATGGACAGTTAGGTGGACACACAGCCGTGGAGCCCTGCTGGGCATGTCAGGGGAACTCGTCTCTGATGGCCTTACACGTCGCTGTCAACCTCTCCCTCAGTGCCGCCTGTGCTTAGCACATCCCTCTGGCGGCCAGGGAGTTTCTACACTGTGAGTGGTGCGACAACATGGGTCTCAAGAAGGGACAGGGTGTCTCCCTTGTGCCGTGCAGGGGCGATCCATCACGGAGGAGAAGGAGGGCCAGCAAGGTGGGGTCTTGGGGAGAGAGCGGACGCACGGAGGCCCCGTGACTGTCCCAGCCCGCAGCCCTTGCACGGCCTCCCCCGGGGTTTGGAGCCCGCACTGCTCCCAGAGGAGACATGGCCCTTTCTCCATTACTGCCAGGCTGAAGAGAAAAACCCCTCCTCGGTGGACCACCCGGACCTCTGCTCAGACAGGCCTGAGAGCCCTGCTCACACCCAGGGACATTCTTGGTCCGCTGGGGGAAGACCTACCCCCATCCCCAACCCCAGCGATGGGCTGGCCCCGGTGCAAAGCAGAGTCAGACCAGAACGCACCTCTTCTAGCCACAGACCCAGGCCGGACCTGGAGGGGGCCATCCCTGCCAAGAGCTCAGGGAGTCACGTTCCCTGATGCGGTCGGCTGTCCAGGGAGGTAAGTCTCAGTCAGGAAGCCCACGCAAGTCTCCCAAGACTCTGTGCACTTTCCGATTGGATGCCGAGGTCCTGGGACCGCGCTCACAGTTTCCACAGGGGGGCTCGTGAACCGGACCTCCGGGGGGAGGGGAAGTGCAGGGGCCCGGAGGGGGGACAGCGTGGCCTCGGGGCTGAAACGGGCAGCTGGCCCTGGGTCCCCGCAGCCGGGGCTTAAAGAGAAATGTGTCCGGCGGCTCTCCGGGGAATCTGGCGCGCTTTGTCTTTCCCGGTTAATTTGTCTTCTTACCTGCACAGGTTACTCAGTTGCAATCTTGTATGAGCAGAGGAAATGACCATTGTGCGAGGAAACCTAGCAACCTCTTTATCTACTGGGTTCGGTTTAAACCTCACAAGAGCCGATATTATCTGCCCCTGCCCCCCTTTTGCTGCAGATGAGGAATTGAACTACAGAAGCAAAGTGACATTCCCCAGGGAGGCCCCCCCACCTGCCGGGGATTCAAGGAGGGCTGGAATCCGGGCCCCAGCTGGCCTGACCCCCCCCCCCCCATGCATCGGCACTTTCCCTGGGCAGCCTGCAGACTCACCTCAGCTCATGGGGACGAGGCATGCGGTTCTAGGCCTGCCGCGGCCCAGCCTGAGCCTGTGCACAGCTCGGCCTCCCAGGCAGGGGCAGGGGCAGGGGCAGGGGCAGGGGCAGGGGCAGTGCCGGCCCGCGGCGAGCAGCAGTGTGGGTCATGCCGCATGGTGAGCAGAAGCGAGCGGGAGCCTCGAACAGGTCCTTACAATAGGGCTCCGCCTCACAGCCCGATGGGCTTGGGGGTATCGTCTCACCTCTCGTGTTACAATCTCATTTCTTGGGACACCTGGGTGGCTCGGTCAGTTGAGTGCCTGACTCTTAGTTTTGGCTGAGGTCATGACCTCGTGGTTGTGGATTAAGACCCTCATTGGGCTCCGCGTTGAGCACGGCGTCTGCTTGTCCCGCCCTCTGCTCCTTCCCCTGCTTGCTGGCTCGCTCGCTCTCCCAGGGCTCATGGGGGGTGCGGGGGACTTGTGTTGGCTACTCCCTGTCCCTGCCCAGGTGGCTCACCAGCGCTGTGCTCCGCCCAGCTTCCCTCTGAAGGCCACCCTGGCCTATGCGGGCCAGCAGACCAGGCCTAGACCAGACACGAAAAATGTTCTCCAGTAGAGAGGGCAGAGACACCTGGCTGCTCCCGGGGGCCGCGGGCTCAGGGCTTCCCAAGGGCCTCTCCCAGCCTGACGCTGAGATGGCTCATGCCACTCTCCTCACCCACAGAGCTCTGTCGTCCAAGGGCTGGAATGCAGACGAGATGGCAGAACAGGGTGGCCATGTTGAGCCAGGAGATGAAGCCTCGCATGGAAGCAGCCAGAATAACAAGATAGGAGGCGGGGCCCAATCCCGTGGAGCTACTCTGGCCTGGGCTCACTTATACTCACAGCGAGGCTGCCCAATGAGAAACACCTCTGCTCTCCATCCGTGCTTCTGCTGCAGACTAACAGGAGGCCACCGCCACTTCTGGTGGCCAGTGTCCAGGCCTGTGAGGAGGGGGTGCTGGCCGGTCACCCCATCGGGGCAGGAGCGGGCATCTCTGCTTGGAGCTTCTGAGTGCGTCACACTTTATCACGCTCTCGAGACTGACTCACTAGTTCAGATGACATGCCTTCGAAGGGATGAGAAATGAGGGGCGTCGCCCCGTGTCAGCATCTGAACTGCTTCTTCACGCCGTCCAAGGCCAGCTTGGGTTCTGGGGGCTACGCACCGTGGAGGTTCAGGGTGCACAGGCCTGAGCTCACAGTCCCCAGCTGGGATTTACGTAGGCTGTGGAGGGCGTGCAGGGACAGCAGGGGACACGAGCATCAGAGGCCCCCAAGGGCGACTGCACCACCTCACCTGCCTTCCTCTGTTCCCACAAAGGAGTGTCAGCCGGGCTCCCGCACAGACAAGCCCATTTCACTTCAAGACGCCCCTGCAGGGGCTTTTCACGAAAGCAATCTGGATTCTAAGAGGGTCAAGGGTCAATTTAAAGGAGGAAGCGATCTCATCTGGGAGCCGGGGGCCCTTGGGAAGGAGGCCTCCATGCCCTCCAACTCATCGGCGGGGCAGATGCGGGGGGGGGGGGCAGACTTCTGGGCCTGGCTGGTGGGGTGAAAGTCAAGTGTGTCTGCGCCTTCCGTCCCGACACAGGTCCCAGCCCCCAGGGAAGCTCGGTTTGTCTCAGCTCTTTTATTAAGTTAGAAAGACAAGGAACACAACTCTCAGGGGAAGCAGCACCCCAGGTCCGTGGTGCTACATGGCTAGCACGCCTGTCCCGCCTCGGCGGCCCCAAGGCCAGGCCTCCGGGCGAGCAGCCTCCACCCCCCGACGCCCCCCTCCCGGCTCCAGAGCCCCGGGCTTGCGGGGCTGAGGCTGTGCTCCCGGAACCCAGGAGGCCAGCCTCTGATGCGGCCTCCGAGGGGTCTGGAGACACACTCTGCTCCCAGCTCTTTCCCTTGTGGCAGCTGATGGCCTGTGGCTGGTGCTCACGGTGGGCAGGCGGGCAGGCGAACCTGGTGCCGAGAGCCCACCCCCAAGAGCCACCCACAGGGCCAGGGGCAGCACGGAGGTCCTGCGAGGGGGCAGGGCGACCTTGGGGCGGCCCCACCAACAGTGCAGCCGGCTGGGGCGCCCGTCCCGGACCAGCCGAGCGGTGCTCAGCCCACGACAGGCAGCCGGCAGGTGGCCAGGGAAGCCACCAGGTTGCACCAACCCCCAAAGTGATGCCCAGGGGTGGCAAGGGCTGAACTGCAAACCCTAATGCTAGGGGTGAGCTGCCCCTCCCCTAGAACCCCAGATGCTGGGGAAACACTGAGGAGGGACCCGCTGACTTGGGAGGTGGAAACAATGAGCAAAGAATTGGTAGTCTTCCTGGGGACCATTCTTGCCTTTGGGGCCCAGTGAGCAAGTGGCTAGCTGGAGCTGGCTGGGGGCCCGGGCTCCCAGGCCTTGTTGCGGTCCTCCAGGGCTCTGTGGTCACCAGCTCCCACCTGCTCCGAGGCTTGGGGGGCCCAGCCACATCCTGAGGGCCAGCACGGTCACTGCCACCTCTTGGGGTGGGCTCTGAGGACAGGCAGCCCCCAAGTCCTGCGACAGGGCCCGAGTATCCGCCTGCACCTGGGCAAGGCCGGCCTGACTCTGGGGAAGGGCCCACAACAGCTTCCTCTTTAACCCTAGGGGTCTTGGTGTCACTTGCTAATTAAGTCTCTTGGGTGCCAACGAGGTCACCCGACGGGTTTCTGCCCGTGACACAATGTGTCCTCAAACTCCTCCTGGGCAACTCGTGCTCTCAGTCCCGGTGGACCCCATCTCCCTGAGGCACCCTCTGTTGGGTGCCATCCCAATGACAATAGGGAGGCGCTGCATGACCCGAAGGCTTCCCGGTACCCCCACCCCAACCCGCCCGGGGCTCCTCCCTGCCCGGCCTCCCGCGCCCCAGAACAGGACTTGCTGAAACAGCGCCACCTCAAAGCGCTGCACAAGTGTCTTCTCCCCGAGGCTGCGGGAGTCCTGGGCTCAGTCCTCACGCCTCCGGAAGGTCCTCTCCCCTACAAACCGCCACAAAGTGGAAAAGGCCTTGGGCGGACACACAGGGCACTCGAGACGGCTCCTCTCCTCTTGTCTGAAGCTCAGGACAGCCCCCGAGACCGCTGCTCCCAGAGCTGCTAGGGCCGGCTTCCGGGCACCTCAAGTGCTGCTCCGGGGCCGGGCTGAGCTTCCTGCGGTGGCAGATGGGGTGAGGGCCGCTCTGGGACAGTGAGGGCTGCAGCCGCAGGGGTGGGGAGAGACACGTAGAGTCTGCAGAGGAGAGACAGGGAGGGAGAGAGAGAATGAGTCATGTGCACATGGCTCTGTCCTAACCTGGAACAAAGCAGGAACCAGGAGGCCCCATGTAAGGGGGTAGAAGTCAGGCCCTGAAGCAGAAGGCAAGGGCACGAGAACACGGCTCTTCCATTGACCAACAGAGCAGCCTTGGGGAGTCGAGCCATTTCCCTGGGCCCTGGTCACCTCAGCTCAACGTGGCAACTACCCCCCATCCCTTCAGCCCCTCAGCTCCAAGCCCTGAGTCCCCACAACCCAGCAGGCACTGTACTTGGCACTGGGGAGAGAGGTGGACAGACACAACAACTGTCCCCCAGATCATCCCCCAGCGGGAGACCCTGGACGCTTGTACCAGGAACTGTAGACAGTAATCACACATTGACAGAGGTGCCATAGCTGGAAAATAAAAAAGCAGACCCAGGAGTTTTTATTTTGGTGGAGGGTGTGGGAAGGTGGGAAGCTGAGACCTGAAGGAGGGACAGGAGTTTGCTAGAGGGGGCAAAAACAGCATAGGCGGGAGGAATGGCACATGCAAAGGCCTGGGGGTGGGAAGCCAGCATGTCTGAAAATCGAAAATGAGGCCAATGAGGTGGAAAGAGGGCAGGTGCAGCCAAGGTTGGAGAGGGGAGGCAGGCAGGGACGACGGCTGTACATGCCCATGTCCTGCACGGAGAGTTACTGCGCCCTGAGACGGGCTCTGGGGGCCAACGGTGCTGGAGGAGGGGGCCCAGGCCCAGGGCCTCCGAGCTCACACACCAGCCGGGCTTCTCCATCAGTGCAGGGACAGCCTTCTCTGAGCTTCCTGCTGTCCTGCAGAAGATGAGGGACGGATGTGAGCCACCCGGAGAGGGCAGGGTGGTCTACCACATGGGAGAGGTTTCATGGAGGATGCCCTTGAAGCACCGGAGATAACCCACCTGGGCCAGTGGTTGATTTTAAAGGCTGACCCACTGCGACAACTCAGCATAGTGTTGCCTGTCTCCACGTGCAGATGTGGCTGTGGACATGTGTCAGGGTCAGGGGGTGACAGCGTGACTGGAGCCAAGGGGACAAAGGGCCTGGCTGGGCAGGGAGAGGATGCGCTCAGACAGCACACCAGGGGCTGTCCACTGGGCCTCCACAGGGAGCCGATCCCCTGGGGTGGGGGTGGCTCTGTAAGAAGAGATTCTCTAGAGTGCTTCCAGAGATTTCCAGGCCCCCAGCTTGTCTGCGTACCCCTGTGGCACCGGACGGCACACTTACTCTGGCCAGCACTGCAAGTGCCGTGGGCTCAGAGGGCCCTAAGCGCGACATGTGTCTGCCAGGGGACAGAGAGGTTGCCCTTGTAGCATGCGGAGCTCGGGAGAGGCACAGAGAAGCGGGCCCTTGGCACAGGCAGGCGGAGCGCTCCAGGAAACCTGCGTGTCCGCCAAGAGGCACGACGACCTCTGTAGGACAATTAACGATGATGCCGTTCTTGGTGGGACAGCTCTGGGGAGACTGGCCCTGCATCTGAGTCTGCTGTTCAAAACCTCCGCGCCGAAGGGGCGTAGAGCTGCTTGAAGGATCACATGTATTCAAGTAACATTTAAAACCTCAAGCCAGCACTAAGTCTGCGGGGCTTTCTCCCTTTGAGTGGGGTGCGCCCCTCGCGCCCTCACCGCCACGGCTTCTGGAGGGTCGGCTTGAACACGGTAGAAAGTCCCCAGGGCGCCAGAAGTCCCCAGATGTGAGGCAGGGCCGCCACTTTTTCCTCAGGGGGTCGGTGAAGGGCCCTCACAAGTGAGAGGCTGGGTCAAAAGGCCCCTACCATGCCGAGATGCCCCAAGGTGGCTAACTCGAGCCTGTGGGGCCCGTCTCTGTGCCACACCTGCTACCGCACGAGGCAGACAGGCGCCTCCCCCCGAGGCAAGGCCACACCACTGCCCCAAACCAAACCCCAAAGCCTCCATGGCAGGGGTGCGAGGCCGTGGGACCCTGACCCGGGGAGTGGCCCCTCTGCGCTGTCCTGAGGTGCTGAAGAGGAGACAGCCCCTGGAGGCACTCTCAGGGCAGAGGAACTGGGGAGCCCACTGCCCGGCTCCGGAACTCCCTCCGTCCTCACACAGCCGCCCTGATTTGGGGCAGGTCCTTCTCGGAGGCCTACACTCCCCATCTGTAAGATGGGGTACCCTTCACCTTGCAGAGTGGCGTGGGGTCTACGGTCCCCGTACGCTGCCCATGTGCAGCTGGCCCTGGCAAGCCCCTTCCTGCTCTCTCGGCTCTGTGGGTCATGGCTCGGGGGTGTGCCCTGCAGGACTGCAGCAGGGAAGGCAGCTGGCGTCCTGACCCCACGCCTGGCACGTGGCCAACCCCAGTGAACCATGCCGAGCACAAGACAGTGGGCACACAGACGGATGGACGGAGCTGCGGTGTTTCAAGAGGCCCGAACTCCCACCCAGGCACCTTTCTCACAACACGAGACCCATCTGTGTGGATATGGGCTCTGGGATTTCATCTCGGTGGCGATTTCTTTTAAGGCAGGACAGAATGTGCTGAGCTGCCCCTCCAGCGGCAGTGACTGAGCCCCTTGCAGGGCCCCGTGGGGGAATAACAGGCTCAGCCTTTCCCAGAGCTGGGATTGGAGGCCCCTCTGCCCCAAACCCCAAGTGGCTGGGCCCCAACAATGACTGTGGAGGGATGAGCTCCTGGGGGCCTGGACGCTTGCCCGGCAAGCTGGGTGGGGGTCAGGGGAGGAGAGATGAGGCTGCTGTGCCTTTAAAGGGCTTGATAGGGGCAGGGGGACTCAGTGGGAGAGAAAAAGAGGAAAGAACATTCGAGGCTAGTCTACTTCGTGGGTAACCCAGGGTAACCCAGACCCAGCTCCAGGGGCCTCCCAGCTGCCGCCGGCTCTATCGCCCAGATACGTGGGTCTGGCTCCGACCCTGGGGCTCGGGGGCTGGTCGTGGAGCTCCTGCAGGCGTCAAGCTTCTGACGCAGCCCTACCGTCAGGTGGCCCTCCGTGCCGGTCCCCTGCTCAGTGCCGGGGTGCAGACGGAAGGAGACCCAGCGCCTGGCTCTCCAGACGCCTGCAGGCGTGGGGCACGTCTGGGCTCAAACGCGGCTCCAACCCTTCCTAGCTGCTCATCTGATGCCAACAACCTACCCCTGGCCTCAGCGGCCACCTCCGCACAGGAGCACCTGGGACAACTCGTTCTGAGGCGTCAATGAGATCACGACTAGCGCGCTCCCTAGAGACACAGGCGTCCACCGAGAGCTCAAGGCTGGTGGCTGAGACAGGGAAATGAGGTGCTGGGGGACGACCGTGGGGACATCACCTGGGGCGATGCTGAGGGGCTGCAGAGTGCAGGCGACCTCTGGCTCCTGAAGTCGGAGTCTCGCAGGCTGGACACGGGTCAGCGGATGGAGGGGCACTCCGGGCACAGAGGCAGGAAGGACCCTGCGGGCTAAGGAACCCAGTGCCAGGGCGCCCCCAGCAGGCAGTCAGGCTCAGTGGAAAGAGCCACGGTCCACTGTGGGAGCCCACGGCACGCACACCTTTGCTCTTCCCGTCCTCCATCCTTGCAGATGGTGCTCCGTCTGGGCTCCTCTTGCATCTCGTTCGGGTGCCACAGCTCAGCCCTCCCCACCCCCCACGCTGCTGCTGTCCCAGCCCCCTTCCTACCCCGCCATCTGCCGCCCCGACTCAGGGTCACCCCTCCAGCCCGGGCCTGCAGCACTGTGGC
>PITA01009652.1:0-76283 GCA_004023965.1 Spilogale gracilis | reverse complement strand
TAAAGATAGAGCTACCCTATGACCCTGCAATTGCACTACTGGGCATTTACCCCAAAGATACGGATGTAGTGAAAAGAAGGGCCATATGCACCCCAATGTTCATCGCAGCAATGGCCACAATCGCCAAACTGTGGAAAGAGCCAAGGTGCCCATCAACAGATGAATGGATAAAGAAAATGTGGTACATATATACAATGGAATACTATGCCTCCATCAGAAAGGATGAATATCCAACTTTTGTAGCAACATGGACTGGATTGGAAGAGATTATGCTGAGTGTAATAAGCCAAGAAGAGAAAGTCAAGTATCGCATGGTTTCACTTACTTGCGGTGCATGAGGGGTAACCTGGAGGACAGTGGGAGAAGGAAAGTAAATGGGAACTAGGGTAATCCAGGGAGGGTAACGAAACAACAGAGACTTTGGACACAGAAACAAACTGAGGGTCTTGGAGGGAGGGTGGTGGAGGGATGGGAGAGCCTGGTGGTGGGTACTGGCGACACCTAAAGCGTGGAGCACTGGGTGTGGGGAATGGGGAATAAATCTTGGAACACTGGAAAAAAAATTTAGTAACAATAAAATAAGTAAATAAATAAATAAATAAATAAATAAATAAATAAATAAAAATCATAACCATGCTAATGGGTGTGAAATGGTCCCCCTTTTTGGTTTTGATTTGCAGCTCTATGATGACTAATGATGTCATGTGTTTATTGGCCATTAATATGTTTTCTTTGGAGAAATGTCTACTTACATCCCTTGCCCATTTTTGAATTAGGTTGTTTCTATTTCTAGAGTTGTGTTGTAAGTGCTCTTTTATATATTCTGGATACTAGGCCCTTGTCAGACATATGATTTGCAAATTTTTTTGGCATCTTTTTTAACTTTCTTGATAATGTCTTTTGATGCTCATGGTTTTAATTTGATGAAGTCCCATTTATCTATTTTTTTTCTTTTATTGCTTTGCTTTTGGTGTGATTTCAAAGAATCCATCACCAAATCCAAGATCACAAAGATTTACACCTATGCTTTTTCCCTTATAGTTTTATAGTTTTTAGCTCTCACATTTAGGTCTTTGACCCATTTTGAGTTTTTTTTTTAATGTGGTATGATGGTTAATTTTATGTGTCAGCTTGGCTGGGCCACAGAAAGCTGAGATTATTTGGTCAAACATTGTTCTACATGTTTTTGTAAGGGTGTTTTAATATGTTTAATACTTACATTGATAGGCTGACCAAAGCAGATTGCTTTCCCTCATGTGGATAGACATGAATAGAACAAAAAGACTAAGCCCTCCCCTGAGTAAGTGAGAATTCTTTCTGCCTTCAAACTGTGATTTTGGCTTTTTTTCTGCTTTTGGAATCAAACTGAAACATAGTCCTTCCTGGGTCTCAAGCCTGCTAGCCTTTGGAATGGAACTACAACATTGGTTCTCCTGGTTTGGGGTCCTTCAGATTTGGACTGGAACTACATTCTCCTGAGTCTCTAGCTTAACCCCTCCTCACCTCTCTCTTTTGATAGATATTTTATATATATCATATATATTATATATATATATATATACATATATATAGAGAGAACTATTTATATCTATCTATCTATCTATCTATCTATCTATCTATCTATCTATCATCTATCTATCATCTATCTATCCTACTCTATTTGTTCTGTTTCTCTGGAGAACCCTATCCTTTGGGTGTAGATATCCAATTGTCCCAATGCCCTTTGTTGAAAAAAGTCTTCTTTCCCATTTTATGAGCTTGCTACCCTTGTAGTGTCAAAAATCAGTTGGCCATAAACATATGGGTTTATTTCTGAACTCTCTGTTAAATTCCATTAATCTATATGTCTATCCTTATGCCAGTACTATGGTGCTTTGATCACTGTAGCTTTGGTGATTTGATCACTGTAGCTTCGTAGTAAGTTTTGAAATCAGGAAAAGTCTGCCAACTTCACTTTCAAGATTGTTTTGGCTATTCAGAGTCCCTTGCAATTAAAAATGAATTTTAGGATTATTGTATCCCTTTCTGCAAAAAGGCAGTTGGAATTTTTATAGGGATCACATTGAATCTATAGATCAATTTGGGTAGTATTGACATTGTACTATTAAATATTCCAATCATGACCATGAGAAGTCTTTCCATTTATTTAAATCTTCAATTTTTTCAACAATATTTTGTTAGTTTTAAAAGCAGTGTACCTCCTTGGTTAGATTTATTCCTAAGTATTTTTTTCTTTGTAATGCTTTTATAAATGAAACTGTTTTCTTCAATTTGCTTTTCAGGTTGTTCATTTCTAGTGTGTAGACATACAACTGATTTTGTAGGCTGTTCTTGTATCCTGCAGCTTTGCTGGATCAATTTATTACCCCTAATGTTTCCTTTGTATGTGGATTCTTTAAGGGTTTCTATACGTAAGATTATGTCATCCACAAATAGAGATAGTTTTAACTATTCCTTTCTAATTTTGATGTCTTTTATTTTTATTTCTAGTCTGATTGCCCTGGTTAGAACCTTCAGTATAATGTTGAATAGGAGTGGTAAGATAACACAGTTTTGCGTTGTTCTTGATCTTAGGGTGAAAGCTTTTTGTCTTTCACAATTAAGCGTGATGATACCTTTGGGTTATTTATTTGTCATTTAAAATATTTATTTATTTGCTTATTTGCTTATTTATTATGTTAAGTTAGTCATCATATAGTATATCATTAGTTTTTGATGTAGTGTTCAATGATTCATTATTGCTTTTTATAAGATTGAGGAGGTTTCCTTCTGTTCGCTTGTTGAATTTTTTTAATAATGAAAGGATATTGGATTTTACCAAACACTTGTTCTATATTGACTAAAATGATACTATGCCTTGCCACCTCCTTATCTTTTTATTTATTTTTTTAACTAAGTTCTATGCCCAATGTGGGACTTGAACTCATGATCCCAAGACCAAGAGTCTCATGTTCTACCAGCCAGACACCCTTACCCCCATTATTTTAATATAGTATATTATATTGATTAATTTTCATATGTTGAACCACCCTTGCATTCCTGGGATCAATCCCACTTGTTCATGTTGTATAATCCTTTTAATATGCTGCTAGATTTGTTCTGTTGACATTTTATTAATAATTATCAAATCTATAATCATAAGGGATATTTGTTTTAGTTTTCTTTTTAAAAATATTTAATTTATTTATTTTTGAGAGAGACAGAGAGAGTGAGAGCATGAATGGGAGAGAAGGAGCAAAAGGAGAGGGAGAAGCAAGCTCCCCACTGAGTTGGGAACCTAACATGGGGTTCGATCCTGGGACTTCAGGATTCTGACCTGATCCAAAGGCAGACATTTAATCAACTGAGCCAACCAGGTGCCTCTTTAGTTTTCTTTTCTTATGATGTCTTTGTCTGGCATTGGTATGAGTAATGCCAGCCTTAGAATAAGAAAGAAAGTGTTCTCCCCTCTTCTATTTTTTGGAAGAATTTGACAAGGCTTTGTTTTAACTCTTAAAATATATGATTGAATTTACCAGTGAAACCATTTGGTCCTTGGCTTTTCTATTGTAATTCTTTCTATTTCAATAGGGTCAGTAACAATTTCCCCACTTCCTTACTTGATTTTAGTGGTGTGAGTCTACTCTATTTCTAGGTCTGTCTAGCAAAAGGTTTGTCAATTTTGTTGGTTTTTTTCCAAAGAACTAACTTCTGGGCTTTTTATTGTTTTTGTTGTTCTTAATTGTTTTTCTGTTCTCTATTTCATTTACATTTGCCCTAATCTTTTTATTTCATTACTACTATTTGCTTTGATTTTAGTTTGCTCTTCTTCAGATTCCTTAAAGTGGAAGTTTAGGTTATTGACAAGATCATTTTTTTTTAATGTAAGCATTGATATCTGTAAATTTCCCTCTGAGTACTGGGCTGGCTCCATCATGTTAATTTCAATTGTGTTTCCATTTTCATTCATCTTAAAGTATTCTCTTGTTTCCCTTGTACTTTATTCTTTTATCCATTTGTTGTTTCAGAGTGTGTTGCTTAATTTCCATATTTGGGGATTTTCCAGATTTCTTTCTGGTATTGATCTCTAATTTCACTCTGCTGTGCTATAAAAGCAACTTTGTGTTATTTAAGCATTTTAAATTTGTTGGAACTTGTTTATGGCCTGATATCTATGGTCTATCTCGGAGAATGTTTAACATATGATTGAAAAGAATGCATATACTCCTCTTGTAGGGTGGATAGTCTACATGTCTTTTAGGTCTAGGTTGTTAGAGTATTTGTTAACTCTTCTATTTCCTTCTTTATACTTTGTCTAGTTGTTCTAGCCATTGTTGAAAGTGGGATGTTGAAGGGGTGCCTGGGTGGCTCAGTCAGAAAAGCACCCAACTCTTGATTTTGGCTAAGGTCATGATCTCAGGGTCACGGGATTGAGCCCCATTCAGGCTCCGCACTCAGCAGAGTCTGCTTGTCCCTCTCCCTCCCCCTGCTTGTGCATGTGTGTGTGCTCTCTCTCTCTCTCATTCTCTCTCAAAATAAATAAATGAATGAATGAATGAATGAATGAATAAATAAATAAATAAATAACATCTTTTCTAAAGAGTGGGATGTTGAAGTTTCTTAACTACCATTGTTGAACTGTTTCTCCTTTTTATTCTATCAGTTTTTGTGTCACATATATTGGGGCTCTATTGTTAGCTGTATATATTTGTCTTATATCTTCTTCATTGATTGCCCCTTTTATCATTATGTACTATCCTTTGTGTTTTGTAACAATTTTTGTCTTAATGTCTATTTTGTCTGATATTAGTATAATCACACCAGCTCAGCTTTGGTTACTATTTACATGAGATACCTTTCTCCATCCTTTTACTTTCAACCTATTTGTGTCTTTGGTTCTGAAGTGAAACTCTTGTCTCCAGTGTATAGGTGGCCAGGTTTATCCATGCTTTCAGTGTGTTAATTGGAGAGTTTAATCCATGTAAACTTAATGTAAATACTGATAAGGAAAAAACTTATACTGGGCGCCTAGGTGGCTCAGTGGGTTAAAGCCTCTGCCTTTGGCTCAGGTCATGATCTCAGGGTCCTGGAATCCAGGCCTGCATCGGGCTCCCTGTTCATCAGAGAGCCTGCTTCCTCCTCTCTCTCTGCCTACTTGTGATCTCTCTCTGTCAAATAAATAAATAAAATCTTTTTTCAAAAAAAACTTATACCTATGTCATTTTAGTATTTGTTTTTCATATCTTATTCATTTTGACTTATCAATTCCTATATTACTGCCTTCTCTACATTAGATATTTTTAAGCCTACTAAGGTGATTCCATTCTCATTTCTTTTACTATATAATTTCAGTAATTTTTCTAGGAATTACAATTAACATCTTAATTTATAACATTCTAGTTCAAATTAATACCAACTTAAGTTTAATAGTTCACAAAACCTTTTCTCTCATATAGCTCTGTCCTCCCTTTACATTGCTTTGATCACAAGTTACATCTTTATATATTTTATGCTCATTAACATAGATTTGTAATTATTGCTTTATGTAGTTGTCTTTTAAGTTTTATAGGATAAAAGAGCAGTTACTAGCCAAAAGTATAGTAATACTAAATATTATATTTATTTTTTTATCTTTACCATTGCTATTTATTTCTTTATATGCATTTGAGTTAGTGTTTACTATCCTCCCATTTTAGCCTGAAAGATTCCCTTTGATATTTCTTGTAGGACAGGTCTGCTAGCAACAAACTATCTAGGATTTTGTTTACCTGGGAATGTCTTAAATTCTCCTTCATTTCTAAAGGAGAATTTTGCCAAATATGGAATTCTTGCTTGACAGTCTTTTACTTTCAGCACTTAGAATATGTCATCTCACTGTCTTCTGGTCTCTATAGTTTCTGGTGAGAAATCACCTGCTTATTGTATTGAGGATCCATCGTATATGAGTTCTTTTTCTTTTGGTGCCTTCTGAATTATCTTTGCCTTTTTACGGTTTGGTTATAAAGGCTTGGTTTCAATCTCTGCGTTTCTCTTTGTTGGAGCTCTTGAGCTTATTGGACATGTAGAGTCATGTATTTTATTATATTTGGGAAGTTTTGGTCACTTTTTCTTCAAATATTCTTTCTGCATCCTCTCTATCTCCTTCAGTGACTATGATTATGCATATGATGGTATAATTAATAGTGTTTCAAAGGTCTCTGAGGCACTATTAATTTTTCTTCATGCTCCCCACACTATTTCATTTGTCCTATATTCACCTATTCTTTTATTTTCTTGGTTCAAGTCTACTGTTGCTGAGCTCCTCTAGTGAATTTTTTATTTCCATTATTGTAATTTTTACCCGGAGAATTTCTGTTTTTTTTAAAATAATTTCCATCTCTTTATTCATGTTGTCTTTGTTTCTTGTTACATTTTTAAAAAGATTTTTTAATTTATTTGACAGAGAGAAACACAGTGAGAGAGGGAACACAAGCAGGGGGAGTGAGAGAGGGAGAAGCAGGCTTCCTGCCGAGCAGGGCTTGATCACGGGTCTCTGGGATCATGACCTGAGCCAAAGGCAGTCGCTTAACCAACTGAGCCACCCAGGCACCCCTCTTGTTACATTTTTAAAAATCTCTGAGCATGTTTAAATTAGTTAATTTAAAACCTTTGTCAAATAAGTCCAATATTTGAGCTTCCACAAGGACCATTTCTATTAATTTCTTTTTTTGTGTGTGTGTATGTATCCTATTGTCTTTTTTGCATGAATTTATTTTTGTTGAAAATTAGACATTTTGAGTATTATGATGTGGCAATTCTGGACATCATGTTGTTTCAGCCTCTACATAGTTTTCTATTGTTCCTTGTGTGTTTGCTCTTGTTTGTTTAGTGGCTTTTCTTAACTAATTTTGTAAACTGTATTCCTTGTTGTGTATGGCTACTGAAGTCTCAGTTATTTCAGTGGTCAGTTGTTGAGTCAAAAGTCATGAAGCTCTCCTACAAAGATTCTTCCCCTACCCCATTTTCATGATTAAGCATTTGCCTGGTTACTATAAACCTTTCATTGGTTTCCAGAGCTCCAGTAAAGTTGATTCTGATAGTTTTTGCCCATTTATTCACAGTTTTTGTGGAGGGATAGTTAGTTGGAGTTCCCTAGTCTGCCTTTTTCACTGTTATTACCTGAATATATAATTTTAAAAGGGAATTATGAAACCTTAAGTGTATGCAGCATTTTGGGTTTGATAAATTACCAAATAATGGTATCATGACAAACCTAGATTCAAATCCTAGCTCTTTTATTTAATGTGTTCATTAAATAAAAATAAACAAGTTAAATTGAACAAGTTAAATTGTTCATCTCTCTGGTCTCAGTTTCCTCACCTAATAAATAGGAGGAATACAACTTACCCCACCAGGTTGTTGTGAAAATTAAGCAGTGTGATCTTGCACAGGAGACTGGCAATATCTGTTTTCCAAGATACTACTTGGAAAGAGTATCACACTAAGTCGTTATAGGTCATTACCACCTCACCTGTAATTGACTTCCAAGGAGAAGGTGGATCTTGAGAAAAATGTAACACAGAGTAGGTAAATTGGATTAGATAGAGGAAAGCAACTTGTTACTCCTCATCTCTTAGGCAACTTGAGAAGTGTTAGAGCACTGCCAAAGGACAGGAGTAGAATGAGAAGACAGGAAAGATATTTTTATTTTATAATTTTGTCCTAGATCAATCACCAGTGGCCACCATTTATGATTCAGCTCCACAAAAAGCCTCTCAAGTACACAGAAAGCCCAAATAGCAAAAACAAAAGACCCTTTGCTTATTAAGATCTCATTTAATTTCCTTCCTTTTCCTCAAGACTTTCCTGAGTTGTCCAATCCACAAAGATTTCTCTATCTTTAGCACGACTTTTGTTTGTGTCGCTTTTGGCATTAAATCATAATTGCTTTTGTATCAGTGTTAACTTTTCATGTATGCCAACTCAACTCATCCTCTACTGCCCTTCCCTAATTGTACTATATTTTCCTTTACAGTATATTTTGACATGTATTTCTTTGTGGTTGTTATAGCACTCAACACAGTGCTATCACATAGGAGATATCCAATACATACTTTTTGAAATAGCTGTAGTGTGACAAAAATATCTATCTTAACAACTAGAAGGAATTCTTTCAGCATCTCCATGTCAAGGCAAATAATTTGAGTGATAATTCGTTTTCTGAGTTCAGCTATAAGCTTTGACATGGTTCAGCAGAGAGCAAGGGTCCTGTACAAAACTCAAAATGGAGCAAAATTCTTGACCCAAATCAAAGAAATTCTCTTTCAAGGGGAACCCTGCTGTCTCCAAGTCCTACTACTCTCTATTAATCCAGAGTTACCTCCTGCTATATCAAAAGCCCTAGAAACTCTTTTATCCCAAGCAACCCTGATTTCAAAGTCAAACTTCCCAGCACATTGCATTGATTCTCCCTCTCAGACCTTTTCAGAAGTAACAGAAATTTTGTACTTGTCCATTCTCCCCAGCCTATCAACTCAGTTGGAATGGAATTCTCCCCAGACTATCCTTCTAGTATCCAGGCTGTCAGAAAGTGTTCATAAATGATAGTGTCCCTCCCCAGGCTGTTGGTTTTCTTACCCCTCCTGATTATATAGGGCAACCTGGCTCATTCTACAGAGCTTCTTCCTACTATCATATTATTGACCTTTAGTTATGAAAGCTTTTGCCTGGAAAGCTGTGTCAGAGGTTAATGTGACTCCTTTTTTTTCCTCCTCAGATTCACTTTACTGGAAACAAACTCCTCCAGAATGCTGCTTAGATAGTTATTTATCTTTATAACTTGAAAAGGCCATGTTCATGCTAAGGACTCTGGATGAATCTTACAATTGTTGTTTTTCCTATGTCACTTCCCACCAGCCTCATCAGCTAGAAAGATCCAAAACAGACTGTGAAAGAGAGTAGGTTAATAGGATACAAGACTTGGCCTTCTAAAGGGCATGGCTTTTTCCCCAAAATGGTTTGTCACTGGACACTGGAAGACAAGGACATGTATGGCTCTCTAGGGTTTTCCATCTTGCATTTGAATGAGCCTGGCACAGGGTGAATCAATAATGATCTTTGCTTTATGCTTTTCATCCACCCTAATATGCTGCTTGGAGCAACATCACAGTTAAAACACAGGGTGGAGGGCAGTTTCTTTGTATTGGAAGGACAGTAACATTTTCTTTCTAGTTCAATCTTCAACTCAGGATTTCAGCTTAGTACTTCCTCTGAGACTTGAGGTTTAGGGGAAGAGTAGGGGGTCCACTCTATTATTTCAGAACTCAAGACTGTAGCTTCTCTGGAGATACCTCCTTCATCTGAAACGACCAGAATACAAAAATCTGAGTTAGGTCCTGGACATGGGAGAGCCACAGGGCTGGATGGAAAGCAAGGACAGAGCCAGCCACAAAGCCTGGTTCAAAGGTGACCTCCTCTGGGAATATTTAAGGGTTCTCTCCTTTGTGTTTTCAAAGCACCTAAAAGAAACCCTTAAAATAATATTTATTTTTATTTACTCAATTGATATACAGATACATTCTTATTTAAAGAATTCAAATGATGCATAAAAAGATAAGCACCCACTTGCCTACTTCCTTGCCCTGCAATCCTAATCCCCTCTTCAGAGGTGACCCCTATTATTACAGTTTTGTATGTCAGCTTCTGGACTTCTATGCACATACAAACACATATACGTAGATATACATTAAAACACATACTATTTTTTAAAAAACTGTATATTTAATTTTGTAATTTTTTCCTGGATATCTTTTCATGAATACAATTAATTCTTAGAGCTGCTGCACAGCATTCCACAATAGCATGTGGTATATAACCCTTATATAGTGTTTATCATGTAGCATTACAGTTAACAGTTTTTCTGTCATCATTGCTACCCCCACCCCTCACTGCACTCTCAGTAGATTGAGCACTATGAGAGAAGAGATTGTGTATCTTTGGTCTTTATAGCCCCCATAGTGCCTGGCATATCATATATATCAAATAAATTAGTGGGAAAAATGAATGACCAAGTGAAATGAGGAGTTATTTGCAACTGAGTATTTATGTTTTCAGGGAGGTCCAGTAGGATTTAGGAGCACTAGACATCTTGAACTCTTTTTGGACTCTGATGAGACACTGATATATCAGTGGGTAGGGCATTTGTGTGTGTGTGTGTGTGTGTGTGTGTGTGTGTGTGTGTGTGTGTGTGTATTAAGGTGGAGGAGAAGAAATGTATACTTGGAAAAAACCTCTAAGCTTATTTCTCTATCTCTCCAACCTCTTTCTCACCCTTTCACTCTGACCCCCCTCCCTCAACTTCCCACTGCTTTTTTTAAAAAAACAGTGGTTATACGAGGGCCGAAGAAATGACCTCTGTCTCTGCTCAGATGCTAATAATTTGCTAGTTTGTGTCACCAAAGTAGAAATCACTCATCTTGCTCTTTAGTGCTCTCATCCATAAGACGGAATGGCACTGGGAAACGATACTCATTTTATACTTTGAATTTAGCACTTTTCATTTGAGAATCATAAGGCATTCTTATCACTTTTGCCCTTATCATCTCTGCCTCTGCAGATAGTTTGTTATCAGAGAAACATTTACTACATCGTATGCAGATACCTGACATATCTCCAGCAGACTTGCAGTATGTTTCTCATTCATCTTTCTTTACTAGGGTGTGAATTATAACCCTCTGCTCATTGAATGATGTAAATGAGATCACTTATTTATACTATTACCTACTAATAGCATAGCACTGTGCTAAAAGCTTAAGGGCCATAGAAGAATTTTAAGGTGAAATTTCTGGTCTCCAGGAGCTTATGATAGGGGGAAAGATTAGCCATATACAAATGAAACATTCAAGTAGCCATACATGATGATGTATGATTTGGTGCCAATATGAATGGTATAAATCTGTGTTGTCCAATACCATAGCCATTAGCCACATGTGGTTATTGAGCAGCCGAAATGTGGGTAGTCAGAATTGATATGTGCTACAAGCCTAAAACACACACCAGATTTCAAAGACTTAGGGCAAAGAAAAGAATGGAAACTATTTCATTAAGAATTTTTATATTGATTATATGCTAAAATGATAATATTTGTATATGTTGGGTTAAATAAATAATATGTTGTTAAGTTTATTTCTCCAGCTTCTTTTCACTTTCTGAAATGTGGCTACTAGAAAAATTAAAATTATATATATGTGGCTCTCATTGTCTTTCTATTGAACAGAGCTGGTATAGATCGTTAAATGTCATAAAAATTCATAGATTGGAAAGACTAATGAGCTGGAGCAGCCACGAGGAGATGGGACTCTTGGTTACAAATAATGAAAACTCAACTCAGACAGCTTAATTAAACACACAAACACACACACACACACACACACACACACACACAAAAGATAGGGGTTACTTTATTGGCTCAATTAACTGGGAAATCTATAGTGTATGTTCAGACCTATAGGAGGCCATCTCACTTACCATGTGAAAAGAACAATTGAGCCTCAGACTCATAATGTCCTACACAAGGCACCCAAGCAGGAAAAAGTCTCTTTTCTTTTAGTTTCAATAGACAAGTCCTGAAGAGGACCCTAGATGGCCCAGTCACACCTGTGGCTGGGGGAGGCCAGAGTGCTGTGATTACCCACTTTGCTAGTGTCAAATGGGGAGAGGGAAGTGTTCTCCAGGGGAACTGGAAGAGAAGTTAGAAAGACTACCGGAAGACAAAAGCATAGTTATTCTGTCCACTACTGCTGGACTAGACATATGTACATATAATTTAGATAGGAGATAAATAAGTTACACAATGTGTTACATAATGCCAAAAGCAGTTTTGTAATTTCTTTTAACTTTCTTTTCTTTTAAATAAAGTCAAGGAGATACATATTTTTTTTTAATTCTGCCTCACCACTTCTCTCTGGTATGTAGTGTCTCTTCCCCTCTAGAGAACCAGTGTGGTATGGTGGAAAGACAAGGTTTGTATTGAGCTTAGACCCCAAATCAAATTAGGGCTCTGCCAGTTGCTTGACATGCAACACTGATAAAATGTTTCATCTCAAATCTCAGTTTCCTCATCTACAATATGAATAGAATAATACTGACCTCAAAAAGTTATGAGAATCATATGAGCTAACAAAGGTAGCAGGGACTCCATTGATATATCTTCATGTCCTGCCTCTTACTGGTAGAGAACATGTTTTAGAAAGAAATGTAGAAACTTGTGGTAATAAATCTTTGCCAACCAATTCCTGGATAAAAAGTGCTCTGATTTCTAATGTTTGCCAATCTCTGTGGTATAAGTACTCTAACCATGGCAGATTTCAAGCCACCAAGTTGCTAAGCCACCAACCAAGCTAAAGTCACTGACCTCAGAGCTGGGAAAAGATACGCAGAATCAGCTTGCTTCATACCACCTTTACAACACAGTTCTGTCCTTGGACATTTAAACCAGACTACTGCCTCTGTCAAAGGCAAATATAGAACAAGATGGAAAAGTGATTATTTGCAAACACTGTCCTGGAAATTCTCTCTCTCTATCCCTTCTCTGCCTGACTCATCTGATTACTTCAGAAGAATCTCCTTTAGCTCTCTCAGATTTTCTTTGAGTCTAGGAGAAGATAAGCAATTAGTTTGTGGTTTAGGGTGACCAGGCTCCCAGATTAGTGGAGATCTTTTATTGCAAAAGTTCTGAATGGCTTTCCAGGCAAAACTAGTCAGGATGGTTAAACTGAAACAATAAGAGATCTTATTTCAAAGGAATTTCACAAGTTTCTCCTCTCTAGTTTGCTTCTTTTAAAAATAAAAGATTGATATTTGATATTCCTACATACCCATCAAAATGACTACCATAAAAAACAGTAACATCACCAAATGCTGGTGAAGATGTAGAGAAACTGAATCATTCTTACATTGTTGATGGGCATGTAAAATGATACAGCCAGTCTGGAAAACATTTTGGTAATTTCTTAAAAGACTAAATATGCCACCAACAAACTGCCCAGTAATTACACTTCTGGGCATATATCCCACAGAAATGAAAATTTATATTCATGCACAAACCTGTGTACAAATGTTCATAGAAGCTTTTTTCATACTAGCCAAAAATTGGAAACTCAGATGTCCTTCAACAGATGAATATAGTTAAATAAACCATAGTACATTCATACCACAGAGTACTACTTATCAATAGAAAGGAACAGGATATTGACACATACAGAAACTTGAATAAATCTCCAGGAAAAGTATGCTGAGCAAAACAGCCAATAACAAAAACATGCATATTATATGATTTTATTTATGTAACATTCTTGACAAATTATAGAGATAGAGAACTGGCTAGTAATGGTTGCCAGGGCTCAGGGATGGGGATAGGGTGGAAAGTGGAATTCAATTTGGCTATAAACAGCCACATGAGGGATCTTTGTCGTGTTGGAACTGTTCAGTGTCTTGACTGTGGTGTTGGATACATGAACCTAGGTAATGAAATTGTGTAGAACTACACACACACACACATACTACAAGCAACACTGGGGAAATCTGAATAAGATTGATGTATTATATCAATGTCAACATCCTTGTTGTGATATTATTCTATAGTTTTATAAGATGTTATCATTTGGAGAAACTGGACAAAGCTTACAAGGGCTCCACCTGTATTATCCTTACAACTGCATATGAATATACAATTCTGAATAAAAATTTCAACGAAAAAGAAATCAGAGAACAGCCAAGAAAAGGAAAGACTAAAAGAAGATCCTGGACCCCAGAATCCTCCATTAAGATAAAGACCTTTAATCTATTTGCTTCCACCAGATGGCTGATCTTTTTTCTCCATTCCTGTCTTTACTTAAATGCCTGTACTTTTTGACCTACCCACAATTTGCTAGTGTTATTGCATGCATCTCGCATAACATTCTTTGGTCATCCTCTCCTGTCTCATCTCACACACTTCTCATATTTAGTGTTCTTGTTGGTGAACTGTTTGTCTTTTTATAAATCTGGTGAGTTAAAAACAATAGTGTGCAAGACATTGGCCCAGGGCATCTGCACTGTCAATCTCTGATCTGGTAGCCTCACTTAATTCTCTAAGCCAGGCCTTCCTTAAGCTATGCCACTCTCCTCCATTTTATTTATGGGGAGGCAGTCTAGAAAAGTCTTACATTTCAGTCATTTTAGAGTGTGGTGGTTAAGAACAAGAGCTTCAGAGGGGCATCTGGGTGGCTCAGTTGGTTGAGTCTGTGACTCTTGGTTTCATGATCTCAGGGCTGTGAGATCAACTCCCATGTGTGTGAAGGGCTGGGCACAGAGTCTGCTTCTCCCTCTTCCTCTGCTCCTCCCTGCTCAAATAAATAAATAAAATCTTTTAAGAAAAGAATAAGAGCTTTGGAATTAGGCGTAGATTTGAATCAAGGGGTTGCCACTTACTAGCTCTAACTTTAATCTACTGAGTCTGTTCCCTCACTTGTAAAATGGGGATGGTAATAATATCCACCTCACAGGCTGTTGTGAGGATGCAATGAGGTACTGTACGTCAAATGCTTAGCATGCAGTAAATGCTTATTGGTTATTATTCCATTGTTCCTGCTCTTTCTGCCCTAAGACCTGCTAGCACAGCAAAGCCTGCACCCCAAGGGTTTTTTGTGTGTGTGTATCCAAAGCCAAGAATGATTTTTCCAATCTTTTGTTTCCAAGTGCCCTGAATGCCTTTGCTACCTAATGCCTTTATAAAGCTAAAACAGATGACTGTGGAAGAATGTGGCTGCTGACCAGCAATATCTGAAGGTTCAGTCCCACCCTTGTTAGAGTCTTCAATTTATACTGTCCTGTAGTCTTTTCTTGCCTTCTCAGCCTTCAGCTTGGTTTAGCAGTGTCCCATCTAGGCCACCATAGCTGTGGGGTAAACATCAAGGGGCTGGTAGCCTTAGCCTTTTTTCTGGTCCCACCATATCCCTTAAGCCCTAGAGCTCAACTGATCTCTTCTGCACTAGTCAGAAATATGGTTGTTTTACCCAGATAATTCTAGAAAGGGCAGTGGGATAATTCTTCCTTCACAACCTCAGGGGAAATCTTTCAGAGCAATTGGAGAAGAAAACGCAACACCAACATAATCACAAGTCTTTCTTTCTACATGTAAGCTAATAAACAGGGCAGTGGTTCTCAAAGGTGGTCTACAAACCAGCAGCATCAGCATCACCTGGGAGTTTGTTAGAGATGTAAAATCTTGGGACCCATCACAGAACTTCTGAATCAGAAACTCTGGAGGTGGGACCCACTCTGTAATCTGTTAAGAAGCCCTCCACATGATTCTGATAAACACTAAAGCTTGAGAGCCACTGGTGTAATGGTTAGGAGCACAGACCCTGAAGTCAGATTGCTTACGTTTAACTCCTTGTGGCTCCATTACTAGCTGTGCAAACTTGGGCAAGTTACTTACATTCCCTTGCCTCAGCTTCCTTATCTGTAAAATAGGAATAATAGCACTCATTCCTTGAAATTCCTGCTCTTTTTGACTCTTGGCTTCCTCAAAATTACACTTTCCTTGTTTATCTTATACCTGACCAGCCCATCAGCTTCTTTTGCTGGTTCCAAGTGCCCTGAATCCCCAAGATGCCTTGTCCTCTGCTTGACCTCGAAATGTTGGAGATTCCAGGGCTCAGTCCAGGAACTTCTTCCTCTTTTCTACTTCCATTATCTCCCTAGATAATGTTATTCAGTCCCACGGCTTTAAGTATTATCTGTGTGCTCTTTTAAGTATTATCTGTGTGCTCTGAACTCCAATATTAACTTATATCCCTGACTCTGACAGGACCCAGAACTCAAGACATGTATATCTCCTTGATACTTCAGTTTGGAATTTTATTAGGCATCTCAACCATTACATGTCTAAAACTGAACTCTTGATACCTGACCTGTCTCTTCTTGAGTCATCCTCATTTTAGTAAATGATCCCACCAATCACCCAAATTAAGAGACCCGGTAATGCCCCCTGAGTCTTCTCTTTCCTTTTATACCCTATATTCAGACCATCCCCATAACCTGTTGGCCCTAACTCCAAAATAAATACAAAAATTACTTTGTCTCTGCTTCCCACCATCTTACTCCAAGCTACCACTATCTCTCATGTTGTCTACTTGCAATAGTCCCCTAATTGGTTTCTCTCCTTCTGTTCTCACTCTATTATGGTCTATTCTCCCAAACTATCAGATCTTTCAAACTATAAATCTGATCACCTCACTCCTCTGCTCCAGACCTTCCAATATCTTCTCTGAACAAGTATTCAGAATAAGAATGAAATCTGGATCGCTGACACAGGCCCATAAGGGTGCATTGATCTAAACCCTGCCTGCCTCTCCAACCTCTCTCACATGATTCTCCCTGTTGTTCATGATGCTTCTATCACACCAACTTTCTCTGTATTTCTCTAACATATCAAGCTCCTTATTGCCTTCCATCTCCTGTAGTAGCTATTTCCTCTGCCTGAAACATTTCTCCTCCAGGTCTGTGAACTACTGGCTTTTTATCACGTAATCTTGGCTCTAATGTCACCTGCTCAGGGAGCCATTCCCTTATCAACCAATTGAATTAGATCTTCCATCTCAATCACATCATGTAGCACTTATCAAAGCACCTGTCATATATTTGTTTGTATGTTTATCTGTCTCTCTGCACTAGAATGTAAGCTCCATGAGAACAGGGACCTGTAGATCTTGCTCACTGCTGTATCCCAGTGTCTAGCACTGTGCTGGCACACAAAAGGCCCTCAATAAATATTTGCTGAATTAATGAACGTTCTCAAATTGTTGTAGTTCTTGGAAAATGGATATTTCTTCATCTATATGTGGATACATGCCAGACATATGTCCCTACATGCATGCCTATATTCATACCTAACTTTAAAATGAAGGAATGAACTTCTATAACCTCCTCCCTGTTTCACCTAGCACATAGATACAAACAATAGTGATGATCCTGATATTTGCTTAGCCATTACATTGCCCTAAAGGCACTGCCCTCCAACTGAAGTAAGAGGGTTACCTACATGTAATAATGGAAGAAGGTAACATTTAAAGGGGTTAGCAAATGCAGTGATAGAGTGAGACAGCCACAGGCTAAAGGTGGTCCTCAGTGGGAAATGGGGAAGGCAGAATGCTTCGACCACTTCAGCAGATCTCAAACTTCAGTAATTATAAGAAAGCAGTAATTCTGATTCAGATCTGGGGCAGGGGCAACCACCCCTCCTCGTTTATCTGAGACTTTCCCAGTTTTAGTACTGAAAATCTGGTGTCTGGGGAAAGCCCTCAGTCTGGGGAAAATCTAGACGATTGGTCACCCTACTTCTGAGTAAGTTATTTTAAAACACCCCCAGGTGTAAGGAAAAATAAAATAAGATAAAAACCGAGAAAGACAAACCATAAGAGGCTTTTAACTCTAGGGAACAAACAGAGTTGCTGGAGGGGAAGTTGGGAGTGATGGGGTAATTGGGTGAAGGGCATTAAGAAGGGCACTTGATGGAATGAGCCCTGGGTGTTATATGCAATTAAGGAATCACTAAACTCTACTCTGAAACTACCAATACCCTATATGTCAACTAACATGAATTTAAATAAACAAACAAACAAATAAAAAACACCCCCAGGTGTTTCTAAGGCAAATGGTCCCCAGGCCACACTTGGAGACACTGCAACATAGGTAAAATCTTGGTTGCACCCCAACTTGCCTTACTAACTGTGATCTCCACTCTGATACCAAATAATAAGGGTTGGCTTGGCGGTGCTGTTCTCTTTCCAACCTTAGCTAAAAGGAACACTTTGTGAGGCTTCAATTGATTCAAGAAGATTGAAAATGCAGGGCTAAGTGATTAAAACCCTTACAGATGGAAGAACATTTAAATGCCAAAATTGCTTGAGCACTTCAAAAATAGGGAGAAATGGCCAAATTGTCTCACCTCCAAAGTTCTAAAATAATCGTCTAAAAGGAACCACTCAGAATGTGAGTGGCATAGTGTCATTTCTTCCCAGTTTGCTGACCTCTTCACTTCAATGGCTATGGACAGAGTTGTTAAGTGAGCTATGAAATGTTAACCTTTCTCTCACAGCTGCAGATGCTGTCACCAGAATAAATTTGAATTCAGTCAATGAAAAGGTGTCAAAGGACACCAATCTCTCTTTCCTCAGTCATTTCCAATTCTTTCAAAGATTTTCTGCTCAGTTGTCCCTGTGACTTGAAATATATTTCAGGTTCTTCACCTTAGATTTCATAGTTAAAGTATATACAATTAAGGAAACAACATTTGGTTTAAAAAAAGCCAGGGCGAAGAGAGCCAGCTACCTAAGTAAAGGCATATTTTCAATATAGAAGTTATTTATGGTTTATGGTATGTGTCGGCAGGAATATGGAGAAATGGGAACCCACACATCACTGGTGAGAATGTAAAATGGTGCAGCTGCTGAAGAAAACAGTCTGGCAGCTCCTCCAACAGTTCAACATAGAATTACCATATGACCCAGCAATCCTACTCCTAGGTGTATGCCCTAAAGAAATGAAAAAAGAGACTCAAATACTTGTATGCAAATGTTCAGAGCAGCATTATGCACAGAAGCAAAAAGATGGAAGCGACCCAAATGTTTACTGATGAATGGATGAACAAACTGTGGTATATATATGCAATGGAATATTACTCAGCCATTAAAAGGAATGAAATGCTTTCATTCAGAGTACAGATCAGATGCATGCTATCATATGAATGAACGTTGAAGACATCATGCTCAATGAAAGAAGCCAGACACAGAAGGACACATGTGGTATGATTTCATTTATATGAAAACTCTACAATAAGCAAAGTCATTGAGACAAAAAGTAGATTAGAGGTTACCAGTGGCTAGGGAGGAGGAAGAAAAGAATTATTGTTTAGTGTGTACAGGGCTTTTGTTTGGGGTGATGAATATTTAAAAAGTAGATTGTACTGGCATACATGACTGGCTCAGTCAGTAGAGCACGCAACTCTTGATCCTGGGGTTGTGAATTTGAGCCCCATGTTGGGTGTAGAGATTACTTAACATTTAAAAAAAATGATTATATGATTATAGTAATTTATTGTATAACAATGTGAATGTAATTGATGTCACTGGGTTGTACACTTAAAAAAGATTAATGTTTGAAGTTATATATATATATATATATACACAATACACAATAAATAGACCTGATGGCGAGTAGGAACTAGGAAGTTGAGGATGGCAGTGGGTTACAGGAGAGAATAAGGAGCCTGATTCCCTGGAGGCAATTGCCTGTTAAGTCTGCAGCTTTGAAGCTGAGGATTACCTAGGATCTGGAACTCCGCAACAAGGATACAGAGGGTGGTATATGAGATGCCACTCAGGTGAGTCATGCAAGTAGTCCTTGGAGCATACTTCCATATGCTACAGAGTATACGGATAGGTAGGTGATCAGCACAAGTCTTGTTAAGTGGAAATTTGAGTGATTCAAGTGTGTAGAAGCCCAGCACAGCACATGGTAGGTGCTCTAAGAATTGTGTTGCCTTTATCGATTGGTGGAAAAACATAAAGATCTCAATAAATATTTTTGAATTAATAAATTCATATTGTGGTTTCTTTTTGAGATGACTTTTCCTTCCATTCCTGGGGAAGTCCTGCTCCCATCCCTTAAAACTTTGGATAGACACAATCTCCTCTGTGAAGCATTTCCAGATTTCATGTCCTTTACCCTAAATATAAGTGTCTTCTCCTGTGACTATGAAGAGTTATGGAGAGGCATTAGTGTTAGAGTTCAGGGAATATTGGTGCTAGGAAAGGATGGCTAGGCTGGAAATGTCAGGAAGGATTACAGGTTTGCATTTGGAGTTTGTACACAGGACTTGGCATTGCTACAAAGGCAGGAAACTGAGGGTCAATCAACAATGAAGTAAGTGAGAGCAAGCTCCCTTATTGGTCAGAAAAATGAATACAAACTACAAATTGGAGGGAAACAAGTAAACCAATGACCAAATAACACAAGCCTAGCCCCATGATTGGTCCCAGTGACAAACCACATAGCAACCTCCCTCTTTACCTTTACATTAATGGCCTTTCCTCCTTCTGGAACATTTTTTTCCCCATTTCTATATGTGGAAATTCTTCCCTGTTCTTCAAGGTTCAGTTCAGACTAAAGCCCCTTTCATCAAACTTTCTCTGTTTTCACGTCTCTCATCTCCAACAGTAAGATGAAACCACTCATATTGTATTGAAAGATAGATATGGGGGCACCAAATCTGGGGTTCAGGACATTGTTGGAGGCACTGGGATAAAAGAGATGGGACAGTGCTGGAAGGAAGGACTTAGGTTTTATATTAAGATTTTGCACATGGGTTTGTTCATTTATATCGCAGTTACTATAAAATACAAAGTAACCAACCCAGGCTTCTCATGATGAGAGCTAAGCCAGAGAGACAGAAACACATGGGTAAAGGCAGGAAGCTGGTTGTGACACGTAAGAACAGAGGTAAACTGCTAATTGACAAAGCTGGGATTTGAATGCAGGTTCTTCTGACTCAAAAACTCATGATGCCACCTTCTGTATCAGTTGTTCTTAGACTTCAGTATGCATCCACATTAACTAGAGAGCTAGATAAAATGTAAATTCCAGGTCCTAACACCTGAAAATTTGATTCACTAGATGGGGCCCAGAAATTAGCATTTAAATAAAATTCCCAACTGACTGTAAACTCTGTTGTCCAAGGACCACATTCTGAGAATTTTTTTTTCTATTTCTTGGCCAATTACCTCAACCCTTAACCCACTTTCATCATTCGTGTATAGCAATGTGATAGACATCTAATTTTAGTTTTCAATTTTTTAAAATATTTTATTTATTTATTTGACAGAGAGAGAGCGCAAGCAGGGGGAGCTGCAGGCAGAAGGAGAGGGAGAAGCAGGCTCCCCTGAGAGGATTGATGCAGGGCTCCATCCCAGGATCCTGGGATCATGACTTGAGCTAAAGGCAGACATTTAAGGACTGAGCTACCCAGATGCCCCCAAGACATCTAATTTTAGAAAAGACTATTTTCCCCCATTTATTGGTCTTGACGCCTTTGTAGAAAATAAACTGACCGCAGATGTATGGGTTTATTGCTGGATTTGCAATTCTATCTCAATTTATCATATATCTCAATTATCTATATCTCTATCTTTATGCCAGTACCACATATCCTTTTCATATTGAGGGAAAATTCACATCACATCATACACCACTGTAACCATTTTAAGTGCACAACTCAATGGCTTTCCTCCTAGGTCCTGGTAACCACTAATCTTTCTGTGTCTATGGATTTGCCTATTCTAGACATTTCATATAAATGCAATCATACTGTATGTAACCCTTTGTGTTTTCAAGATTTATCCATGTTGTAACATGTATCAATACTTTATTCCTTTATTCTTTCTTGCAACTGAATAACATTCCATTGAGTGGATAGACTCCATTTTGTTTATCCATTCATCATTTGATGGGAAATAAGATTATTTACATTTTTTCCATTTTGAATAATGCTGCTATGAACATTCATATACAAATTTTTGTGTGGACATATGGTTTTATTTCTCTAGGAGTGGCATTGCTGGGTCATATGGTAATTCTATGAGTTTTTGAGGAACTGCCAAAATGTTTTCCACTATGGCTGTTTCATTTCACATTCTCATCTACAATGTATGAGGGCTTCAATTTCTTTATAACCTTGCTAACACCTGTTATTTTCTGTTGTTGTTGGTTTTTTAAAAAATTATAGCTATCCTAGTGGGTGTGAGGTTGTATTTCATTATGGTTCTGATTAGCATTTCTCTAGTCACTAATGATGTTGATCATCTTATCATTTACTTATAGGACACTTGTATATTTTGTCTGGCTAAAGGTCTATTTTTTTAATTTTATTTTTTTGAATTTAAATTTTATTTTATTTTTTCAGTGTTTTAAGATTCATTGTTTATGCACTACACCTAGTGATCCATGAAATACATACCCTCCATAATACCTAACACCAGGCTCACCCATTCCCCACCCCCTCCCTTCCAAAACACTCAGTTTGGTTCTCAGAATCCACAGTCTCATGCTTTGTCTCCCTTCCGATTTACCCCAACTCACTTTTCTTTTCCTTCTCCTAATATCCTCCATGTTATTCCTTATGTTCCACAAATAAGTGAAACCCTATGATACTTGACTTTCTCTGCTTGGCTCACTTCACTCAGCATAATCTCCTCCAATCCAGTCCATGTTGCTACAAAAGTTGGGTATTCATCCTTTCTGATGGAGGCGTAATATTCCATTGTATATATGGACCATATCTTTATCCATTCATCTGTTGAAGGGCATCTTGGCTCCTTCCACAGTTTGGCGATTGTGGCCTTGCTACTATGAACATTGGGGTACATATGGACCTTCTTTTCACTACATCTGTATCTTTGGGGTAAATACCCAGTAATGCAATTGCGGGTCATAAGGTAGTTCTGTTTTTAATTTTTAAAGGAATCTCCACACTGTTTTCCAAAGTGACTGCACCAACTTTCATTCCCACCAATAGTGTAAGAGGGTTCCCCTTTCTCCACATCCTCTCCAACAGTTGTTGTTTCCTGACCTGTTAATTTTGGCCTTTCTAACTGGTGTAAGGTTGTATCTCAGTGTGGTTTTGATTTGAATTTCCCTGATGGCTAATGATGATGAACATTTTTTCATGTGTCTGTTAGCCATTTGTATGTCTTCTTTGGAGAAGTGTCCGTTCATGACTTCTGCCCATTTTTTGGCATGATTTTCCTTTTTTTGGATGTTGAGTTTGAGGAGTTCTTTATAGATCCTGGATATAAGCCCTTTTTCTGTAGTGTCATTTGCAAATATCTTCTCCCATTCCATGGATAAAGGTCTATTTAACTCCTTTGCCTATTTTAAAACTGAATTTTTTTGTTAAGTTGTAAGGGTTCTTTATATAATATTTGTAATAAAATCGTATCACATATATAGTTTGCAAATATTTTCTCTCATTCTATGGGTTGTCTTTTTTTATTATGTTCAATTAGCCGACATATAGTATATCATTATTTTTGATGTATGAGATGTCTTTTCACTTTCTTGATAGTATCCTTTGATGCCCAAAAGTTTTGATTTTGTTAAAGTTGAATTTATGTACTTGTCCCTTTGCTGTTTGTAATTTATTGCCAGACTCAAAGTCATGCAGATGTTACCCCATGTTTTCTTCTAAAAGGCTAATAATTTTAGTTCTTGGTTTAGGTCCTTGATCTATTTCCAGTTATTTTTTTTTTGCATATGCTATGAAGTACATGTCCATGTTCTTCCTTTTGTGTGTGGATATCCAATTGTCCCAGCACCAATTTTTTGAAGAGACTGTTCTTTCCACATTGCATTATTGTGGCATCTTTTTGAAAATTGAATTTGAGTATATGGGCTTCTTTTTAAAAAATATTTTATTTATTTATTTGAGATAGAGAGAGGGAATTAGAGAAAGTGTAAAGGGGAGAGGTCAGAGTGAGAAGCAGACTCCTCACTGAACAGGGAGCTCAATGCAGGACTTGATCCCGGGGCTTCCAGGATCATGACCTGAGCCCAAGGCAGTTGCCCAACCAACTGAGCCACCCAGGTACTCCGAGTATATGGGCTTCTATCCGACTCTCTATTTTATCGATTATAGGTCTATCCTTATGCCAATACCATACTGTTTTGATTACTATAGTTTGTAGTAAGTTTTGAAATAGAGAAGTGTTAAGTCTTTCAATTGTGTTCTTTTTCAAGATTATTTTGCTTATTCAGGGTCCCTTGCAATTTCATATAAATTTTAAAATAATCTTGCTCATTTCCAGAAAAAAAGGCAGTTTTATTTTGATAGGGATTGCATTGTGTCTGTCAATAGCTTTAGGTGGTATTATCAATTTAACAATATTTTGTATTCCAATCCATGAATACATGATGTTTTCCCTTTTATTTAGTTTTTTTTTTTTTTGTTTCTTCCAACAATGTTTTGTAGTTTTCAGTGTACAAGCCTTCTACCTACTTGGTTAGATTTAAGTGTTTTATTCTTCTTGATCCTATATAATCATTTTTTTATTTCCTTATCAGATTGCTCATTTCTGGTGTATAGAAATACAAATAATTTTTGTACATTGATCTTGTACTTTTCTATTTTGCTGAATTCCTTTATTAGCTCTAGAAGTTTTTTTGTTGTGTTACTTAGACTTTTCTATGTATAAGATCATGCCATCTGTGAGTAGAGATAGTTTTATTTTTTCCTTTTTAATTTGGATGCGTTTTATTTATTTTTCTTGACTAACTGCTCTGGTAAGAACTCTTAGCACATTGTTCAATAGAAGTAGTGAAAGTGAACATATTTGTGTTGTTCCTGATCTCCAGGGAAAACCTGCCAATCTTTCACCATTGAGTATGATGTAAGTTGTGAATCTCTCATACATGATCTCATGATCTTTATCAGTTTGAGGGATTTCCCTTCTATTTCTAGTTTGTTGAGTGTTTAAAACTATCTTATATTCATGGGATAAATCCCATTTGGTCATAGAGTGTAATTCTTTTTATATATGTTGATGGATTCATATTGCTAGTATTTTTCTAAATATTTTACTTTTATCTTCATAGGGGATATTGGTTTTTAGTTTAGTTTTCTTGCTGTTTTTGTTGTTGTCATGTCTTTGGGTTTAGTATCAGAGTTATAAATCATAATGTGTTAGGAAGTTTTCCTTCCTTTCTATTTTTTTCAGAGGAGTTTGTGAAGGATAGGTGTTCATTTTTCTTTAAACATTTGGTAGAATTCACCATTGGAGCTATCTGGTCTGGAGTTTTTCATTGTGCAAAATGTTTTATGTTCAATCCCTTGTGGGAAATGTTTTTTTTAATATATATTTTTAGTTGTTAAAGTCTATACAGACTTTCTATTTCTTCTTAAATCAGCTTCAGTAGTTTGTGTGTTTCTAGGTATTTGTCCATTTCACCTGGGTTATCTCATTTGTCAGCATACAGTTGTTCATAGTATTCTCTTGTAATACTTATCTCTCTATGTTGCCAGCAATGGGCTTTCATTCCAGTTGCAGTAATTTCAGCCTTTTCTTTGTTTAACTGGCCAGTATAGCTAAAAGTTTATCACCTTTATCTATTCAAAGGCCAAATTTTGGTTTCATTGATTTTTCCCTACTATTTTCTATTTTTTTAAGATTTTTTATTTATTCGACAGAGAGAAACACAGCAAGAGAGGGAACACAAGCAGGGGAAGTGAGAGAGGGAGAAGCAGGCCTCCCGCCAAGCAGGGAGCCCGATGCGGGGCTCGATCCCGGATCCCCGCTTAACCAACTGAGGCACCCAGGCGCCCCTATTTTCTATTCTTTATGTCATTTCCCCCCTTTAATCTTTAATATCACCCCTCTTCTATTTGCCTTGGGTTTAGTTTGCTCTTTTGTTGTTGTTGTTTCTTAAGGTAGAGATATAAATTTCCCTCTGAGCACTGGGTTTGTTCCATTTGCTATGTTTTTGAAATCTGTTTTAATTTTTGTTCATCTCAACATATGTTCTTATTTGCTTTGTGATTCTGTTTTGATCCAGTTGTTAAGAATGTTTTTTAATTTCCATATTTTTGTGAATTTTCCAGATTTCCCTTTGTTATTGATTTCTAATTTCCTTACCTTATGATCTGAAAACATATTTTGTATGATGTAAAAGTTCTTAAATTTATCAAGATTTGTTTTATGGCCTAATATATCTTCTTTCTTGAAGTATGTCTCATGTGCAGCTTAGAATGTGTATTCTTCTGTTATTGGGTAGAATATTGTTTAGATGTCTGTCATTTCTAGTTGGTTAATAGTGTTGTACAAGTCTATTTCCTTGTTTTTTTTTTGTCTAATTGTTCTATCCCTTACTGATATGTTAAAATATCCAATTATTATTGTTGAATCATCTATTTTTCTCTTCAATTCTGCCTGTATTTGCTTCAAATATTTTGGATCTCTATTGTTAGGCACATATATGTTTGTGTTATAGCTTCTTTCTGGATTGATCATTTTAATCTTCTTTTTTTAACATTTTATTTTTTATTATGATAAGTGTACTTTTTAATCCCTATTCCCTACTTCTCCTATCCCTGATGATCAATTCAGTCTTATAAAATGTTCTACTTTGTCTTTCTAAACAATTTTTTTCTTCAAGTCTCTTTGTATATTTTTAGTCTAGACAGTCTACCAATCTTTTGGTTACTGTTTGCAGGATATATCTTTTCCCATACTTTAAACAGATTTCTATCTTCTAATTCTAAAATGAGTGTCTTAAAGACACCATAGAGTTGGATCTTGATTTTTATCTATCCTGTCAATCTCTAACTTTTGATTGGTGAGTTTAATCCATTTACATTTTTAAAAAAGATTTTATTTATTTACTTGATAAAGAGAGCACAAAGAGGGGGAGCTATAGACAGAGGGAGAAGGAGAAACAGGCTCCCCGCTGAGCAAGGAGCCCAATGCAGGGCTTGATCCCTGGACCCTGAGATAATGACCCAAGCTGAAGACAGATATTTAACCGACTGAGCCACTCAGGAGCCCCATTCTATTTACATTTAATTTAATAACTGATAAGACAGGATTTATGCTTTCCCTTTAGCTATTTTTTCCATGTGCCTTTTTTTGTTCTACTAATCTTCAATTACTACATTGTTCCATATTAAATAAATATTTTCTAGTGTACAAATTAATTCCACATCTTTGGTTTTACCTACATATTTTTGAGTATTTTTTTTCTTTGTGATTTCTCTAGGGATTATAACTAACCTCGTAATTTATAACAATCTAGTTTAGATTAAAACCAATGGAATTTCAATAGATAAAAACATTGTTCTTATATTGCTTTATCTATTCTTCCTTTATCCATATAATTTTCACAAATTACATCTTTATATATCATATCTGTCAACATAGAGTTATATAGTTACTGCTTTATGAAGTTGTCTTTCAAGTCAGATATTAGAAAATGGAACTACATACAAAAATACATTTGTACTATTACATTTTCCTATGTAGTTCCCTTTGTTAGTGCTCTTTACTTCTTCATGTTGATTTAAGTTACCATCTTATGTCCTTTAATTTCAGCATAAAAATCTCCCTTTAGTGTTCTTGGAGTATATTTCTGCTAGAGATTAACTCCATCAGTTCTTGTTTATCTGTGACTGTCTTAGTTTCTTCCTTATTTTGAAGGGTTTTGCCAGATATAGAATGCTTGGTTGACCTTTAAAAGATTTTTCTTTTAACACTTTAAGAATATTGCCCCTCTGCTTCCTGGCTTCCATGGTTTCTGAGGAGAAATCAGCTGCTAATCTTATTGAAGATGACTTCATGTATGCTTATGTATGTATACTTAGCCACTTCTCTCTTGCTGCCTTCAAATTTTTTTGTCTTTTGACTGTTTGATTATGATGTGTCCCAGTGTGGATCTCTTAATTTGTCCTCCTTTGACTTCATTGAGTTTTTTGTGTGTAATGTTTTTCATCAAATTTGGGATGTTTTTTTAGTCATAGTTCTCCAAATATTCTTTCTGCTTCCTTTTATTTCTCTTTTCCTTCTGGGGTAGAATATATATATATATATATATATATATATATATATATATATATATTCATGATACCCCACAGGTTTCTGAGGTTCTGTTCATTTTTCTTTATTTTTTTTACTTGCTGTTTCTCCGACTTGATAATTTCAACAGATCTATCATTATGTTCACAACTCTTCTGTTCAAATATGCTGCTGAGCACCTCTAGTGAAATTTCATTTCATTTATTGTACTCTTCAACTCCAGTATTTACATCTGGTTCCTTTATTTTAGAGACAAAGAGAAAGGGCATGAGTTGGGGGGGTAGGCAGAGAGAGAGAGGGAAACTCAAGCAGACTTCCCACTGAGCATGGAGCCCAATGCAGGGCTTGATCTCACAACCCTAAGATCATGCCATCAGCTAAAATCTGGAGTCAGAGACTTAACTGATTGAGCCACATAGGCATCCCTCCTTTAGTTTTAGACATAGTTTCCTTTAGATCTTTAAGCATATTTATAATAAATGATTAAAGCTATGTCTAATAATTTTGATGTCTGAGTTTCCTTATGGATAGATTCTATGGCTTGGTGTTTTTCTTCTGTTATGTCCATGTTTTTTTTTTCATTTCTCATAATTTTTCATCAAATAGAGGATATTTTAAGTAATATAATTGGACAATCCTGGAAATTATGTCTTTCCTTCCCCCCAGGGTTTGTTGCTGTTTCTGTTTTTTGTTGTTGTTTGCTTGTTCAGTAAATTTTCTGAACTAATTCAGTAAATTCTGCCTTCTTTGTCATATGTGGCCATAAAGTCTCTGCTCAGTTAGTTTAGAGGAAAGCTAATTATTAGCAATTTCCTTAAATGCCTAGAACTAATTATCTTCCAGTCTTTGCCAAGGGGCTTTGTAAGCATGTTGGGCATACCTTCAACTCCAAGCCAGTTTACAGCTCTGCATTAGCCTGCACTCCCTGTTTGCATAGAACCTCAAAGTCAGCTGAAGGTGAAAGCTTAGGTCTTTTCTGAGTGTGTGCACAGTCCTTCACATGTTCCTGGTGTTCTAGATTACAAGGAATATATAGTAGCTTTTCAAAGTCCCTATGGATAACTCATTTTCAGTGTATTCCTTTTAAGCTTTTTAGGTAATCTGTTGTTTACCCTAACTGTTATCCATTACATCAGGCATCTGTGCCATTAAAACATAAGCTGAAGTCTTCACAAAATTAATTTTTCAATACGTTGAGGCAACAAACCCTTTTGTTTACATTATTTCCTATAAACGCAACTAAAGGTAAATTTTAGCTCAATTCTAGTCGAGCTATTTCAAAACAATACAATTTTCGAAGCATTTCAAATGTAATGGAGAATCAGGCTTGCAAGCCTTCCCAGAGTCTTATTGCCCAATCATTCTAGGCTTAAAAAAAGAAAGAATAGGGGTGCCTGGGTGGCTCAGTTGTTAAGCATCTACTTTGGGCTCAAGTCATGATCTCAGGGTCCTGGGATTGAGCCCTGCATGGGGCTCCCTGCTTGGCAGGAAGCCTGCTTCTCTGTCTCTCACTCCCCCTGCTTGTGTTACCTCTCTGGCTGTGTTTCTCTCTGTCAAATAAACAAAATCTTTAAAAAAAAAAAAAAGAAAGAATATGTACAACAAGCAGTAAGTAGGAGAATGCTAGCACAGTTAATGAGAGAAAGTGACAATTATGCCTTGCCATAACAAGATTCAGAGGTATTAACTAACTTTAAAACTGTGAAATAGTAAAGATACAGTGGTCTTGATGGAAATAGTCACAATTCAGTCTTAGGTCTGTCTGACTATAGATCTTATGCTCTTTAATTACTAGGTTATATATTGCTTTTCCTCTCTGTATCATGCCAATAATCTGATAAAAATCTGGATTTACTGGGTAAAACTAAACTCCTTTGCTGATCTTCAAGGTCCTCTTTAATTTTTACTCCACCTACCTTGCCAGATTAATTCTCTAATCAATCATCCAATTTAGTCAGATTAGTTTCCATACTGAATTTCAAATCTGTCATATTCATTTCTTATTCTGGGCCTTCACTTGCCCAGAGTGCCCAAATCTCAGCCATTCTATAAAAATCAGATCAAGACCCATTTCTTGTAGGAAACTTTCCCTGGTATCTTATTCCTCTAAAAATCTACAGAATTATCATCTGTAGCAAATAATTTTTTTAATGATTTTTAAATTGACTTATAATTTACAAAACGTAAAATTCACCTTTTTAAAGTGTACGATTCAGTGATTTTAGTGTATTCACAAAGATGTGCAGTCATATTTTTATTACTTGCTCTTTTCCCATTAGTGAGAGATGGAGTCCCACTTTAAGGTTATAGGGATGGCCAAGTACATGACACCTGGCACTGAACAGATGAAATTGACAGCAATTTGTTAATCATATATACTCAAATCCTGGGGGGAGTACACAGCATGCCACACAGGATCACATAGGAATTATACTTGGGAACAGAGTGAATAAGCAGGAGCTCTAGGAGGCAGGCTTTGTAGTATCAGGAGGGTGGAATAATCATTGGTTGCCCCTAGAAGTTGTGATTGATTTGTTTGAATAATTTCACAAACTGGCAAAAAAATGGGGAACAAAATCTTTTACTTAAGGATAAACAGGAATTTTGTCTGGTCCCCATGATAAAGAGAATTGTTTGGCTTGGGTATCTTATCCACAAGAGCAGATTTGAGATGATGGCTTAATGTTATTCCAAAAAAAGGGCCACACCTCCCCCCTTATTTCAAATGTCAAAGCAGTACATAATATTAAACCATCATAATATTGAACCACAAACCATCACTACTTTATTTTTCTAAAAGAGTTTTGTCACCCCCCATATTGGGGACACCCCTACTAGCTCATTCCTCCATATTCTACTTTTCCCTAGATGTAGGGCACTATAAATCTACTTTCTATCTCGGTGCATTTGCTTATTCTAAAATACTCTTGATTATGATAACTTTATAGTAAGTTTTAAAATTGAGAATTATGAGTTCTCCAACTGTTCTTCAAGATTCTTTGGGCTATTCTGGGTCCCTTGCTTATCTACATAAATTTTAGAACCAGTTTGCCAATTTCTACAAATGGGCCACCTGGGATTTTAATAAGACTTGTGTTGAATCTAATAGATTAATTTGGGGGAATATTAAGATGTTAACAATATTAAGTCTTCCAATTCACAACCATGGGTTGTTTTTCTACTTATTTAGTTATTCTTTAATTCCTTTCAATAGTATTTTGTAGTTTTCCTTGTACAAGTCTTATAATTTTTTTATTATTGTTCTGCATTTTATTATTTTTTGGTGTTGATGGAATTGTTTTCTTAATTCATTTTCAGAAATACAACTGATTTTTGTATGTTGATTTTGTTTCCTATAGCTTTGATAAACTCAATCTTTAGCTCTCAGAGGTTTTTTTTTTTTTTTTTAGATTTCTTTGGGTTTTCCTATAGGCAGAAATCTGTAGATGTTTTTAAATATACAAAATCTTGTTATCTGAGAATACAGTTAGTCTTACTTCTTTCTAATCTGTATGATTTATATTTATTTTTTCTTACCTAATTGCACTGGCTAGAACCTCCAGTAAAATGTTGAACAGAAGTTGTAAGAGTGGACCTCCTTGTCTTCTTCCTGATCTTAGGGGTAAAGCTTTCTGCCTTTCACCATTAAGTATGTCAGTTTTAGATTCTTCATAGATGCCTTTATTAGGGTGAAGAAATTTTCTTCTATTCCTAATTTGTTAAATGCTTTTGTCATGAGCGTATTTAATTTTGTTAAGTGTTTTTTTTTCTGTATCTGCTGAGATGATCATGTGGTCTTTATCTTTTATTCTATTAATGTGCACTGTTACATTGATTGTTTTTTGTATATTGAACCTACAACTTTCCATTCCTAGGATAAATATTGCTTAATCAATTATAATTCTTTCTATATATTGCTGGATTTAATTTGCAACTATTTTGTGGAGGATTTTTACATCTATATTCATAAAGAGTATGGGCCTTAGTTTTATTTTCTTGTGATATTTTTGTCTTATTTAAGTATTAGAGTAATGCTGGTCATGGAAGTTTGAAGGAATTCTGTATTAGCTAGAGTTCTGTGGTGAAAGAGAACCAATAGGAGGTATATCTTTTTACAGATAATATTATATTTATATAATAGTTTTGGGGCACCTGGGTGGCTCAGTTGGTTAAGCCACTGCCTTCGGCTCAGGTCATGATCCCGGAGACCCAGGATCGAGCCCCACATTGGGCTCCCTGCTCAGCAGGAAGCCTGCTTCTCCCTCTCTCACTCCTCTTGCTTGTGTTCCCTCTCTGGCTGTATTTCTCTCTGTCAAATAAATAAATAAAATCTTAAAAAAATATTTATCTATATAATAGTTTATATTTTATATAAATATAAAATATATATTATATATATTTATATTTTATTATATATTTATATAATATTATATATTTAATTTTTATATAATTATATAATATAAACTATAGTATATATAAAACAAAAAATATATATATTTTAAGGAATTGGCTTACACAATTATGGAGCTAAGAAGTTCCGTGATCTGCCATCTGCAAGCTAGAGACCAGGAAAGCCCATGGTGTAATTTAGTATGAGTCTAAATGTTTGAAAACTGAAAGAGCCAAGATATAGATTCTAGTCTGGGTCTGAAGGCCTGTGAACCAAGAACAGATCAATGTTCTAACTCAAGCAATCAGGCAGGAAGGACCAAATTCGTTTTTCATCTTCTTGTTCTATTTATGCTCTCAAGAGATTGGATGATGCCCATCTACAATGTGGAGGGCAAACTGCTTGACTGAGTTCACAGATTCAAATGCTTATTTGTTTATTTACTTATTTTAAAGCAAGACAGAGAGAATGAGAGAAAACACGAGCAGGGTGAGGGACAGAGGGAGAAGACTCCCCACTGAGCAGGGAGCCTCATGTGAGACTCAACCCCAGGACTCTGGGATCATGACCTGAGCCAAAAGCAGTTGCTTAACTGACTGAGCCACACAGGCCTCCCTAAAATGCTAACTTCATCCAGAAACACTTTCACAGACACACCGAGAAATCATGTTTAGCCAAATACCTATCTGGACACTTTGTGACTGAGTCAAATAGACACATAAAATTAATCGTCACAAGCTCCAATCTCATTTTGTTCCCTCCAGTGGTTTCCAGGCTGCTTGATTTCATCTTGATTGTGGCCCACTAGTTTTCCAAGTTACTATGGGACTAGGGTGAGGTTAGAGGTGGGAATAAGGTAAGTTAAAATGCCATAAATCTTGGTGTTTTTACTTAGAGTCATCCCTTTTACTTGAATAAATACTTTGTGAATTCTTGCAAGTTTCTGGTTAATTTTCAGAGGTCTTAGAAAGTTAATTCTTAAGATTTTTTTCTAGTTTTCTTATTGCTTTTATGGAGAAGAGGATTTCTTCTGGTGGTTCTTACTCCACCATTTTTGTTAATGTCCTGCAGTACACAATTTAACACTTATATACCATCTCATTTGTTCACTTTTTAAAAATTGTATGTTACTTGTGTTTCCCAAGCTAGATTTCTTTTTATTGTATATTTCTGTATACCACCTCCACAGTGTCTAGCAAAGAAGTTCATTAATCAACCTCATTAGAATTGAGATTAAGCTCATTATTATGTCTTTATGTTGAACAGGTTGCATTTGGGAAGTAAAACCAGCTGTCACCCATAAACAGATTCCCTGGTGGAGTATATGCAGCAAAATATGAAACACATCACAGGTTAGCATGGCAAAAAACTAAAGAGAGTTCCAAGCTGCAAAAAAAGAGAATAGTGATGTTAGTCATAATCCTATAGCTTCTACTTTAACTTTTTAAAGAAATATTTATTTATTTATTTATTTATTTATTTATTTGAGAGAGAGAGAGAGAGAGAGATGGAGGAAGAGGGGTAGAAGGAGGAGCGAGAACCTTAAGCGGACTCTGCACTGAGCGCAGAGCCAGGTGTGAGGTTTGATTCCACCACCGTGAAATGATGATCTGAGTTGAAACCCAGAGTCAGATGCCTAACTAACTATACTACCCAGGTGCCCTACTCTTCCAACTTTTTTAAAAATAAACTTCTTATTTTAAAATATTTTAGACTACCAGAAGTATCAAAATTTGTATAACATTCTCATAGCTCATCCAGCTTCCCCTAATGTTAATATCTTGCATAACTATATCAATGAAAACTGAGAAATCTACTAACTAAACTAGAGACTTTATCTGGTTTTCTAAACTGACTTTTAAGTCCATACTGCAGCAAAGATTGTAGAGGGGAAAAAATGAAGGATACAGAGAAAGACTGCCTGAAGTTGTATAGGGCCAAAGGTATCTGAACAAGAGGGAGCAAGTTGAGGCCAAAATTCAGCATAGGCACTATTTAGTGCCTCTTCCTAGTTGGCCACTAAGGGATATGACTGTTTGTGTTGGTTTCTTTATGGAAGTGCCTTTGCGCCTTTTTGTCAATGTGTGGTGGAGGAAATCTTTTTCTTACTTGCAGAAAGATTCCATGCTAACCTTGGTCTTGTCTTTCCCTGTACTCTAGTTATCCAAAAGATAAAGTTTGGAAACAAAAAAAAATTACCTTTGCCCTCACTACCCACATGTTTAATACTCCCCTCTTGAATGTGGAAATATTCAGATAGGATATTTAGATAAAAACACTGCTTAAGTTGAAAGATCATACTGTCTTTTTCTGCATGGAGTAAGAAACAAACAAGCAAAAATAAAGCAGATTGGCAGGATGAGGAAAACAGGTTGCTTTCCAGATCATCTCTAGTTGGATGTTCATAAGAGAGTTCTTAAATCTGCACTGGTATAAATTCAGTGTAAGACCTATTCATATATATGAAACATATTTTAAAGTCAAATAGAAGCATTGAACATTATCTTGTCAGAAGAGTTGACTAAAAGTACATGGCACTCAAATTCTGTTACTTTATAATATATTACAAATCATCAACTGCTATTCTAATAGTATAATTTATGGATGATTTCATGGTTAAAATTAAATGGAAGAAGTCAGAATGTGACAGTGAATGTTTTAAATGTATTTTATAATGCTCAAGTCTAGTATTAGGAGGCTAAAAATTAATTGTTCTAAAATAAGCTCCAGATGGATACAGTTAAAGTAAAAGATGAGGCCCTAAAACTACCAAAAATAAAAATAAGTGGATAATCTGTCTATAAACATACTACATAAAAATAAAAACTTCCTCTTAAAAATACTATAAACAAAAGCAAAAAATAAAGAACATCTTGGAGAAAATATTTGTAAAATATATTACAGATAACCAAATTTTATATTCTTAATATATAAGTAGCTTTTACAAATCAATAAGAAAAAGTTAAATATTCTGATACAAAAATGATCAAAAGGAAAAAACAGTCCTCAAAACAAGAACATAAATGACTAATTAATATATAAGAAATGTTCAACCTCACTAGTACATCTGTAGTATAAGTACCTGACAATTAGTTCTTTTGATTGTAAGTTCCTAACATTAAACTTCTGATTGCTGAGGCATCCATTTCAAAAATATCTATCTCAAATAAACACATTATCAGCTACAAAAGTAGATAAAGAGACAGGCCATCCCACCTACAAAGTTCCCATTTTACTTTATTGCTTTTTTAGAGAGGGCTGGGGAGGGGAAGAGAGAAAGAGAGAATCCCAAGCAGGCTTCACATCCAGCACAGAACCTAACAGGGGGCTTCATTTCACAACCCTGAGATCAAGACCTGAGCTGAAATCAAGAGTCAGATGCTTAACCAACTGGAGCCACCCAGGAGCCCCAACAAAATTCCCCTTTAGAAAGCCCTGGGTGACCTAGGTAACTGAGTGCTTTTCCCTTCCTGTGTTTTAATTCCCACTTTTATGTTTTAACTTTACCAATGAAGAGTGAACTCGGGAAACTCTAGGTACCTCACCCTCCACCCAATCAAAGCAGAACACAAACTCTTTACCTGTGACCTCTCTGTGGCCCTGGTATGCTGTGTACCTTCCTCAATATGTAAGTAATAATCCCCGTTTTTCCAAAGTTCCCTGCTGCTTGTTGTGGAGAAATGTCTTAAAATCACAATAGGAACCATGAGGGCCAGTCCAGCCACACTTTGGCTCTGATTAGGAAAATGTGTTTGTGGCTCCAGGCATTCCTAGCTGTCAGCATCAGTATGGACAGGCTGAAACCAACACAAAACAATGTCAAAGAAGGTAGTTTGTAAAAATGATATGATGTTATTTTTTCCTTATGAAATTGGAAATGAAAAAGGATGATGATATTTGGGATTTCTTAGAGTGCAGAGAAATAAGTACTCATATATTTTGGGGGGAAATATACATAGGTATAAGTTTTTGATAGGCAAATTGGCTAAATCTATCAAAATATTTTAAAAGGCATTTATCTAGCTAGCTATTTAACTTCCAGCAAGAGAACTCTCCCATACACTCTTGCCTTACTTGGAGATGAATTTCTGGGAAATTCAATCTATAATTATGTTAAAGAATATTTATTAACATGGGGAAATATTCAAAGTGTTTTGCTCAGCTATTAAAGCAAACTAACCATTCCCCAAAATATGGCCAACTAAATTAACTGAAAAACCTTTTGATACAAACTTCTATAAGTACAAGATAAAATGTACAAACATTCTTTTAATTGCACAGATGAAATAAATTGCATAATTGAGCTCACAAGAAATAAAGGAAAACCCCTGGATTCTAGAAATGAAGAGGAAACTGAAAATCAAAATTGTAATCTTGTGAGTGGAAGCTGTGGTTGCCCTGAAAAGGGAGTTTCAGCTTTTAAGTACCACAGGAAATGTAGGGAAAGACGGTGGTGGAGTAAGAGGACCCCAGGCTCACTTTATCCCATGAATACAACTAGATAACTATCCTAAATACTCCCCAAATTGACCTGAAGGGTGAGAAACAGACTAGCGCACAAGGTAGTGCTTGGGGAAAACAAATCTCCATAGCAATTGTCTTAGAAAGCAAAAGGGGTTGAATTTTGTGGGTTCTTGCAACAAGTAGGGATAAAAGCTGGAGCTTTAAAGATCAATGGGCTTGGCTCAGATAAGAGCCCAGAGAGCATTGGTTCTACTCTTGGAAAGAAGACAGGGCAAATAGCCTGTGGAACATACAGTATGGAAACAATGATCTGCCTGGGGCACAAAGTGGGGAGTTTAATTGTTCCTCTTATAGTGTGTCCCAGAGTGGCAGCATTCACAGAGAGACCCCACAGGGAACAAAGGAACTGGCAGGAACCATTTCCCTCCCTTGCCCCTCAGCATAAACATTGGGCCACCTGCAGGAACCAGCCCAGTGCTGACACTTTTTCCCTAACTTGTTTACAGCCAGCCCTGTCCCCCTCTCCCCATACTCCAGTGGAACCACCCTTCCCAGTCACTTGTGCTTCAGTCCCACCATGGCAGGCCTCCTCCTCCAGAAGACTGGCCTAAACCTCTGCCAATACTGTGTCTCCTGACTCAGGAGTTTTGCAGAGCCTTAGTTCTGGCAGAGGTGGCAGTAAGTCTCATTTCACAAGCAGAGCAGAGCACACCTATTTAAAATGAATCACATTCAGACAAGGGCCAAACACTGCCCACAACAGGCAAAGAGAGCCTCTGCAGATGACCGGTCTGAAGGATAAAGCAGCCAGGACAAATAACATAGCATATGCAGCACACATTGGAGACACTCCCAGAAGTGTCAGGCCCTGGGGAAGAGGGCACACTACATGGAAGGGAATAATAAAACCTCTTTTTCATAAGGCCATTACCTTCAAGAACAGGAAACATGGGGTGCCTGGGTGGATCAGTTGGTTTAGCATCTGACTCTTGATTTCAGTTCAGGTCATGATCTCAGGGTCGTGGGATCGAGCCCTGCATTGGGCTTAGTGGGGAGTTGGCTTGGGGATTCTCTCTCTCTTTCTCTACCCCTCCCCCCACTTATGTACTTGCAAATAAATAAATCTTAAAAAAAAGAATAGGAGACATAACTGATTTTACTAATATACAGAAACAGGCACAGAGACTTAGAAAAAATAAGGAGATAGAGGAATATGTCCCAAATTAAAGAACAAGACAAGACCATGGCCAGAGATCTAAGTGAAACAAATATAAGGAACATGACTTATAGAAAATTTAAAGTAATGATAATAAATATACTCCCTGAAATTCAGAAAAGGGTGGAGGACATCAGTGAGATCTCTAATATAGAGATAAAAAAAGGACCAATCATAGATGAAGAGTGCCATAAATGAGATTAGAATTACCCTTGATGTGGGGCGCCTGGGTGGCTCAGTTGGTTAAGCCACTGCCTTCGGCTCAGGTCATGATTCCAGAGACCCGGGATCGAGTCCCACATCGGGCTCCCTGCTCAGCGGGAAGCCTGCTTCTCCCTCTCTCGCTCCCCCTGCTGTGTTCCCTCTCTAGCTGTGTTTCCCTCTGTCAAATAAATAAATAAAATCTTAAAAAAAAAGAATTACCCTTGATGCAATGAGTAGCCAGCTAGAGGTACAGGAACAAATGAATGACCTAGAAGACAGAGAAATGGAAAGCAATCAAGCTGAACAAATGAGAAAAAAAAAGAATTATGCAAAACTAGAACAGACTAAGGGAACTTAGTGGCCCCATCAAATGTAAAAACATTTTTATTACAAAGTACAAGAAGAGAGAAAAAAGGGCAGAAAAGTTATTTGAAGAAATAATACCTCAATACTTCCCTAATCTGGGGAAGGAAATAGATATCCAAATCCATGAGGCAAAGAGTACCCCCAATAAAACCAACAAAAGCAGATCCACACCAAGACATACTGTAATTAAATTGGCAAAATATGGTGAAGAAAAAATTATAAAAGCAGGAAGACAAAAGAGGACAGTAAGATATAAGGGAAACCCCATAAGGCTATCAGGGGATTTTTTTTAGCAGAAACTGTCCAAGCCTGGAGGGAGGAGCATGATATACTCAAAATGCTGAGTGGGAAAAATCTACTGCAAAGAATACACCATCCAGCAAGGCTATCATTCAGAATAGAAGGAGAAAACTTAAGGGGTTCATAATCACAAAACCATACCAGGAAGAAATATTAAAGGGTACCCTTTGAATGGGAAGGCCCAAAGTGACAGTATGAAGGTAGGAAACAAAAAGTAGTAAAAATTAATATTTCTGTAAAAAAATTAGTCAAAGGACTCACAAAATAAAAGGATATAAAATATGACAACATATACCTACAACAAAGGGAGGAGGGGAGAAACAGTGGGTTAAAACTTCAATGATAATTAACTTAATATAGACTTCTATATGCAGAATATGTTATATACAAGCCTAATGGTAACCAAAAACCAAAAACCACTAATAAATATGCAAAGAATGAAGAGAAAGAAATCCAAATATATTACTAAAGAAAACCAGCAAACCATGAAAGAACGACAAGAAAGGATCAGAGAAAACCTTCAGAAACAACGAGGAAACAACTAATAAAATGGCAATACATTTCTATCAATAGCTGTTTGAATATAAATGGACTAAATGCTCTAACAAAAAGACAAAGGGTGGGGCGCCTGGGTGGCTCAGTTGGTTAAGCGACTGCCTTGGGCTCAGGTCATGATCCTGGAGACCTGGGATCGAGTCCCACATCGGGCTCCCTGCTCAGTGGGAAGCCTGCTTCTCCCTCTCTCACTCCCCCTGCGGTATTCCCTCTCTGGCTGTGTTTCTCTGTGTCAAATAAATAAAAAATATTTTAAAAAAAAAGATAAAGGGTGACAGAATAGATAAAAAAACAAGACCTATCTAAATGCTGCCAATAAGAGGCTTATTTTAGACTTGGAGACACCTGCAGATTGAAAGCGAGAAAATGGAGAAATATCTATTGTGGAAATGGAGGTCAAAAGAAAGCTGAAGTAGTAATACTTACGTTGGACAAAATTGACTCTAAAACAGACTGTAACAAGAGACAAAGAAGGACATTATATCATAATAAAGGTGACAATATAACAAGAAGATCTAACAATTGTAAATATTTATGCACCCAACATGGGAACACCCAAATACATAAAACAGTTAATAACAAATATAAAGAACTAATTGATAATAACACAATAAGAGTAGGGGACTTTAACACCTGACTTACATCAAAAGACAGATCATGGAAACAGAAATTCAACAAGGAAACAATGGCTTTGAATGACACACTGGAACAAAGGGATTTAACAGATATATATGCAGACTATTCCACAGTAAAACAGTAGAATACGTGTTCTTTTCAAGTGCATATGGAACATTCTCCAGACTAGATCACATATTAGGTCACAAAACATTAAAAAAAATAGAACTACCCTATGACCCAGTAATAGCACTACTAAGTATTTACCCAAAGGTTACAAAAGTATAGATTCAAAGGGGCACATGCACCCTGGTGTTTATAGCAGCATTATCAACAATAGCTAAACTATGGAAAGAGCCCAAATTGTCCATTGACTGATAAATGGATAGAGATGTGATATATATATATATATATATATATATATATATATATATATATAAAGGAATATTCTTCAGTCATCAAAAAGAATGAAATCTTGCCATTTGCAACAATGTGGCTGGAGCTAGAGAGTATTATGCTAAGCAAAATAAGTCAGTCAGAGAAAGACAAATACCATATGAGTCAACTCATATGTGGAATTTCAGAAACAAAACAAATGAGCAATGGAAAAAAGAGAGAGAGAGAGAAACCAAGAAACAGACTCTTTAGAGAACAAACGGATGGTCAACAGATGGGAGGTAGGTAGGGGGAGATGGGTTAAACAGGTAATGGGGATTCAGGAGTACACTTGTGATGAGCACCAAGTGTTGTATGGAAGCATTGAATCACTCTATTGTACACCTAAAACTCATATAACTCTGTATGTTAACTAACTGGGATTAAAATAAAGTTAACCAAAAAGAACCACAAGGACAAGAGATGAGGTATTGAGCCCAGAGGTCCCATCATTAAGTTCCTCTGGAAGGGCTGTACCCTCCATAAAAGGTGGACTAGAAAAAAATCTGCATCTTTAACAGAGGGAAATTACAAGGAAGTTTATCTGTCTGTGTCTAAGTCCTAGGTGGAAGAAACTATATCTGTGAATTAAAGCACAGACCTGAAACTCATGTGGGTTTTAGATTTTAATTTATACTATATGCATTACCCTGATTTTGGCAGAAGCAAAAGTAGCACTGCTTTGAATGGATGTTCCCACCACATGGACCACAAAAGTTTTCACAGAATTTTTTTACAAACCCTGTTAAAGAAGATATCACAATAAAAAAAACCACAAGAATAAATTATCCAACATGAGTGAGAACAAGTGGACACAAACACCAGCAAGCTCAGAATCCTGAGAATCACTGCGCTGGGGCAGGGTTAGATTTGAGACAATTACCCAGCATGAAGAACAAATAGAGATGGAAAGTATGATGGAGAGGCAAAACAACAAGGAAGATAGAATGAAGGGTGAAACATTAATCTAAGATGCATTCCAGAAGGAAAATAGAATCAGAGAAAGGCAACATTCAAGGGGAAAATGTCTGAGGATTTTCCAGGACCGATAAAAGACTTACGAGGTGCAAGTGCCAAATAAAATAAATAAAATTAAATCTATATCCAGATATGTTAGAGTCAAACTGCAGAACACCAAAAACAAAGAGAAAATTCTTGAAAACTATGAGAGACAGCAGACTTCAAACTTATAAAATATAAGCCAGGACACAGGTAAACAATCTCTTCAAATTCTGAGGGAGAATATCTGTCAACCTAGATTGCAAAACCCAGCTAAATTATTTTTTAAAGATTTTATTTTTAAGTAATCTCCACACCTAATGTGGGGCTCAAACTCACAACCCCAAGATCAAGAGTTCCACGCTCTACCAACTGTGCCAGCCAGGTAACCTCCCAGCTAAGTTATTATTCAAGAGTGAGGGCTATAAAAACATTTCCAGAAATGAACTGAGAGGATCAGGAATTCATAAATCCTTGCAGAAAGTAATACTGAAGTATTTACTTCTGAAAGGAAGCACTGATGTGAGAAAGGGAATTGTGAGCAAAAATACTGGTAAACATGTAGGTAGATCTCAATAAGCATTTATTGTAATAAACGATGATGATGAATAATTTGGGGCTATAAAAACAAAGTTAGAGAATCATGGTTAGGTTAAAATTATCTAAGTCCTTGAATTGTTTTAAGGGAGGGCAGAACTATTAAGAAACTTGAGACATTTTAAATAAAAGAGAAAGAAAGAACCAAAATGTATAACTCACAAACCACTAGGAGAAGAAAAGAACTTAAAAAATTGACTGTGGGGGAAAAAGGCATGAAAGAAAAAAAAAGTGTTGAAAAAAGCAGGCTAAGAAAGAAATCCTATAAGGTGATATAAATAAATCCAAATGTATCATTAATCACAATTAATGTAGCTGCACTAAAACTTGGGAGTTTAAAGACAGAATTGTGTTTGCATTTAAAAATCCAAAATTTAGGGGCACCTGGGTGGCTCAGTTGATTAAGCGTCTGCCCTTGGCTCAGGTCCTGATCCCAGAGTCCTGGGATCAGCCCCAGGATCCTGCTCCTTGCTCAGCAGGGTGTCTGCTTCTCCCTCTCCTTCTGCTCTTCCCCCTTACTTGGACTCTCTCTCAAATAAATACATAAAATCGTTAATTTTTTTAAATCCAAAATTTAGCTAAATTCTTTCCATAAAAGTCACGTAAAACATAAAGGTATAAGAAATGATGGGAAAAGATAGATAGGCCAGACAAATACTAACCAAAATTGATGTAGCTATGCTGAAGTGAAACATACAAAACATATAAAGCATGTAAAACATACAAAGCAACAAATATCATTAAGGATAAAGAGTGTCATAGTATATTTATAAAAGAAAGAATTCACCAGGAAGATATAACAGTTCTAAATCTGTCTGTACTTAAATATATTGCCTAAAAACATGTAAGAGAAAACCTGACAGAATTACTAGGAGATACCAACAAATCTATCATTGGAGGTAAATTTTAATACACCTCTCCATGTTGATAGAGAAAGCAGACCAAAAATTAACAAGAATATAGAAGAATTGAAGAGCCCAATAAAAAAAAACAACAAAACACTTCAATTGATGTATATGGAATTCTATACCAATTATAAAATACTCATTCTTTAAAAATACACATAGATCTTTTATCACATTGCAATAAAATTAGAATCCCAAGAAACAAATGAAAAAAGAATTTACTTCGAAATTAAAAGAAAGCAGGTTATAAAACCAGTTTGTGCAATATTATCCCTTCTGGGGGAAAAGAATAGTTATGTTATGCATTGAAAAAAGGTCAAAAAGAGGCACTAAAAATGGTAACAGTGGTTATTTATGGTCTATTGGCTTACAGGTGGTTTTTAGCTTTGCTTTATTTATTTATATTTTAGCTTCACTTTCTTTTTAAAGAGCTTTTCTATGTTGTTAAATTTTCCTTCTTGGAGCATGTAAGCATATATATATGTATTTCTAATTAGAAAAATCAACAATAAATTGTATTTAGGGTAATATGTATAATAATAACTTGCCTGATTTGGGCCATAGCCTCATAATTGGTCTCCCCATCTCCATGCTGGCCTAACCAAATCTCCCAAAACATTGAGAATAAAATCCAATTTCCTAAGCTCAGCCTGCAAGGTTTTGCATGATATTGCTCCAGCCTACATTTCTGACCTTACTGTGGACACACTCCCCAGATTCACTCTAATCTAACAACACAGGCTTTCACTTCCTTGAACTCTCCAGGTTCTTTTCATCTGGTCTTCCCATTTGGTACTCCTTGAACCTGGAAGCCCTGCTGTTCTCCTTCCCCCAACACTCTCTTCACCAGTCCGAGTCCTAAGTATCCTTTGTGTTTCAGCTGAAGTGTTAAATCCTTAGGGAAGCCTTTTCTTCTCTCACTCCCCACACTAAGTTCCGTTTCTCTGATCAATATTTTCAAAGCACCCATTTTTCTCCTTCATAGCAGTAAAAAGAAACTTGAAAATACACGTTTATGTGTTTACTTTGTTACTTTTTGTCTCCCTCGAGAAACTGTTTGCTCTGTAAGGACAGGGACCACAGATGGTTTGCTCACTGCTATATCCCCAGCACCTAATATACTGCCAGGCATGTGGTAAGTGTTCAGTGGATATCTGTTGAAAGAATGCGTAAATGAGTGAATGAATGTGCAACTGAATCCTTATAAGTGTTGCTGGAGATTAATGGAACCAAAAAAGGAAGTCAAGAAGTTCATAAAGGAGGTTAATGATATGCCGTGATGGCAGTTTTAACTTCCAGTTCTCCTGGTTATGGCTAAGATTCGTTGAAAAGTGCTGACAAGATAAATTTCCTTTTGTATTCTCTTTTTTCCCTCTGCTTTATTGGCCTATTCCCCAGGAAGGAAGTCATATGAATTAGTTTAAAAACAAAACAATGACAACAAAGTTGTTACTTCTGAGGCCAAGGACAGTAAAGTAGGATCCTGTACAGATGGGTATAAATTACTGAATCACATTCCATTGTCTTGAAGCTCTGTTTCATTATAGAATTGATACAGTACCACATAACCAAAGCCCAGTTCAAGTTGGCCTGGATATGGTCTCTCTTCTCTTCCAGGGACAACTTGTACACATTCAGTCAGCTTGAATAATAATGGTCTTTGTAATTAGGGCCAGTGCATAGGAAAAAGAGATAATTTTCCACTGACTCACTGTTGCTCTCCAGAAGAAAAAAATTGGTTACTTCTTAAGCTTGCTCCCGAGTTTACACTTCAAGGGTAATCTTAAATTCTTAAAATACAGCCTTAAAAAAGATACTGAGGAAGCAAAGTAGGACACTCTTTTGTTCCTGCAACATCATGGACAAATTCACAGACGCTAGTTCCTTTCAGTTAATCCTACACCCAACTCTTGCTCCCACAGAGGAAATCATGGAGCTAATTACAACAGTAAATTCTCTACAAGAGTTCAAGATTTTTACACAGTTAGTTTGGCCCAAATCTCGGTCTTTTCCTTCTATTAGATCTAGTCACAAACTAGATGCTTGGTAGTTATCTAAGAAGGTAAGTCTAGAAAACATCTTCTTGAGTATTTAGTCCCCTACTAGCCCATATAAAAATGATAAACATCTTTCAATTTTTGTCTCTTCTCAAAATTTCACTCCCAATTACCTTCACAGTTCTACAGTAAGGTGTGAGGCCTGGTTACATGAGCTTTAAAACGTGATTTATTCATAAATAATTCTGAAATAAACAGGCAATACAGTCCAGAAGAGGCAGGGGACATTGACATAACTCATAAAAATAGGTATGGCCAATTACAAACAAAGATAGGAAATGAGAAAGAACAGGTTTTGTAAATGCACTATGCTTTTCTTTACATTCCTTTTAAATGTCAATGATTTCAATACTAAATATACACACAGTACCCCAAAAGGCTTTGTTAGTAATTATTAGTCTACAAAAGGAGGACTATTTTTAACCTAACTAGATCCAAACATCAAGAGCCGGACTGGGGAAGCAAAATAATGCTGTGTGCTCTGGAGTATTTCTTATTCAAGTAAAACATGCTGTTGGTATGGTGCACCAAACTATTTATAATCTTTTGTTATTTGTATCTTCCAGAATTGTAAGAGGATAACCAGAGAACACTGTAAATAATTTGATCAAATCAATGGAAAGGCAACCAAATAAACTTTTCTGGTGATAATAATGACCAACTACAATGCAACTGATTGTATCATCATATACTTAAACAGCCTAAGTTCTTCGGACTCCTGAAATAAGTGGACCAACCATTTCATGGTCATATTTCAATTTTAATTGACCATGCAGTAATCTAACTGGATAACCTGTCAGTTTTATCCAGCTACTGCTATAAAATGGAATAGCTTATGAATATGAGAAAACGATATTTCCCATCAGAGTAATATAAATGACTGTCAATGATCAGGATCTCACTAGAATTGAATTTAGTTCCTTCCTGAAATATGTCAGAGTTATAAAGTAGAAAACATTAACCAATTTTTCCAAAGTTTTCTTTTATTTTTTATCAGCCCAATGTACCCCTTCCCCTCCTTATTCATGAAGTTTTAGAAGAAACTAAGGAAATCCAACTCCCTTTTCAAAGTTACATTGACTTCAAGAGTCTCAGTCTCCAGGACGTAGAAAGCTTTGGCACTGCTGCATTCCACAGGATGGGGAAGGGTTATCAACAACTTCCTAAAAATCAAAACAAAACAAGATAAAAACCTAGAATAAGCTCCCTAAAGTGATATCAAGATATCACAACTAATGAATCATTGAACATTATATCAAAACTAATGATGTGCTATATGTTGGCCAATTGACTTTATATATTAAAAAGAAGATATCACTTTTAATAAGGTAATGGAAAGCAATATATACCATCAGAAGATTGGGAACCAAAAAATAATACTTTGACAGTATAAGTACTGGGTCAAAAATATGCCTAAATAACACAAATAATATACTAGTATTTTTGGTCTTAAAAAGGCAAGTAGGGGTTTTGATCCCCCCACTCTTTTTTTCAAAATTGACCCCATTTTGCATTATAGATACATAGTCTCCGGCCTGGTTTATAGACAGAGGAATAGAGCCATCGCAACCTTAAGTTGGTTGGGTAGATGTGTTGCTAGCCATGCTTACATGTAGATGGAATATGACTGACTGATACAAATCTGAAAATTGGAATGGTTCTATAATAATTCTGCTAGCGCAACCCCAGGCTGAGTCTCTACTACAGGTATAGTTATTGAAATTCAGGCCTGGAATGATTTTAATACAAGATCAATGAAAGTGCTTCTCTGTGCTTGCTTCTGGTTCTTTCTACTGTACATTGACAAAAAGCTCTGTGAGAGATTGCTGGGTTTATTTTGCAGTTGTGGCTCAGTTACTGGATAGCTGTTGCTTTAGATGCATTGTTGGGATGAGACATCCATAATTCTGTCATAAGGGGTATGAATCTGAATTATGCATGGGGTCAGCACATGCTGGTATCTGCAGAAATTAAATGCATGAAACTCTTGTTACCTCAGATTCTCCATAGAGAAGGCTTGAATATCTCTATAAGAAGTGGACCAAAAAGCTCTTTTAGAAGGTATAAGATCCAAATCAGTAAAGGAATTTGGTTATTTTAGGGCTACTTACTGAATATTTGTAAAAGTAGTGTTTGAAAACAAACTGTTGAAAACCGATTAACTCTTTACTCCTTTGTAAAGACCTAAGTTAAGGAAACTGGGCTCATTAAAAATATTTATCATGAATCTCTGGAACCAAAAGGAGAAATTTTCTGTGACTCTTGTTCCATTCCAGATATTTGGGGTAGGAAAATCAGCTCTCCACCAGAAGTAATGCTATCATGATGTATTTTAATAGAGCCTGTAATATTTGGCATCTCAAGAAAGTGGGTGCAAAAAATGTTTAGAGTCCATCTTTTTATTTTTTATTTTATTTTTTTAGAGTCTTTTAAAACTGCTTATAATACAGGTTGAGCTGGAGTTAGATTTGCTTTATCCCTTATTCTATAAATGATAATATATTCATTTTGAAAATAAAGCAAAGCTCAGTGGTGGTAGGTAGCTTCATTGAACTAAAAGACAACTATAAATGAGCTGAAGAAGGAGTGCCAATGATAATGTGCACCTGTCTGTCCAGAGAGAAATAAATTCAGAAGAGACAGTTAGTGATCATTGGAATGATCCACCTATTCCTGCATTTCTGTCTATTCCTTAGCAGTATGGCTTCACATACTAAAATTTTGAAGAACAGAAACAGTGCAACTTATTTAGGTTCTTAGGAGAAGGGAAGTATTTTTGTCCAGTCTTTTTTACTGCCTGATATCTGAGTTGAGATTTATATTTAAACAAAATAAAATTCTACAAATACTTATCCATATACAATTCATTGAAGGACAGGACTATATCTTATCTTCATGTCCCCCCAGTGTCTAGCAGAAGACTTTATAAATGTTTGTTGAATGAATAAATAAATGAAAAGCAAACAAGTCACCACAAAATAATGTTTGAATACCTACTATAGATTAGTACTATCACATATGAATAAACACTTAAGCCCAATCCCTCAGCCTTTATAGTGGTAGTATACTTGCTTTAAAGAAGGTTCAGTTTAGGCACTGATCAAATGTTTATCCAGTGTTAGTTTTCATTAGCAATTATTTAAAAGTGAACTATAATAAACGAAAGTAAAGACCAAAAAAACTATAAAGTGAACTTTAGAGACTTACATACTTACATTTATATTAGCAAAGTCAAGGTGATGTTCCTTGCAAGAGATTTAAATACAAGACAACCTTGTTCTGTGCATATTCACATAATGCAGTTTTTATTTTATGTAGTTAATAAATTATTTTATCTAAGTATCTGTGTTAAAAAATGAACATGACTTTTTAAAGGTTTTCTGTTGGAGCCATAACTATTTTCAAAGAAAGTACAGAAATAGCTACTGAGCTGAACTCCACTATTTCATTTTGAAAACATTTTTTTTATTTAAACATCAGTCAATTCTCAATCAATCTGAATTAAATTAGCGTAGCAAGGTTGAGAATAATCTAAATAGTGTTCAACCAAAAATTAATTTGTACTTGTATTTACAATGTGTTCTTATTATCCCATTCAAGGAATTCATTTATGACATTCTTAGGATTGACTTCAAGAAATAATGAAACCTCATATGAAGACAAAAGTCCTTGGGAAATTATCAATTCCCCCTATCTTTCCTCCTTTACATCTACTCCATTTCAGGAATTGACATGCCCAAACAACCAGTTTTTAGAAAATGAAGAATTTAAGAAATTGCTTTATTTCTTTAGGTTGTATAATTCCAAAAAATCTGGGTTTTATTGATAATTCTAATGCAATTGACTATCATTTGACTGATATTTCTAGTCCATTCAGTTAAAATAGATCCACTTGTTCTGCCTTATACATACACCAACAGGATATTTTTCTTTTACCTTTCTTGGGGTAAGTAAACAGTGTTAGAGGGTGTCAAAATTAGAAACTAAAGAAAGTTAATGTGAATATCAATAAACTCAAAAACAAGACACACTTCCAACAACACAATTTCAGAAAATAGCATGGCTGCAAAGAATGCTCAAATACTTGGGAAAAATGACAAAAATGATTTAAGCCTTTCTTCAGTCTTCTACCACGATTCATTATTTTTTCTTAAGAGACAACATCTCTCCGCACAGAGCATTTAATATAAAAGAACAGTATGATCCAAAAATTCTAGTGTAGCCCACATTCTATGTGGACAGATATCTCTGTGTGAGTCTTTCATTTAGTGGGTTCTGATAGATATCTGGAATGACAGCGTAGCCAGAGGAGCTGCCTAAAGATTGATGGAGAACTTCTAGGGGAACGGAAATTAACTTGTGGTGTGTAGGTATGTATGTGATTTTAACAAGCACACCAGTACCGTGGGAGATTAACTGTTCATGTAAGCAACTTTCCTTGCAGGTTTGCGTGGAAGAGTAAAAGCATATATAAAATGAATTTTAAAAGAACAATACTCCTTGAAGTGAATAGGAGGAATAGTGGATATAATTTTTATAACGTGAGATGATTTCTTGTGAGAATACATTTTTGAAATGATATATGTGATGGGAAAATATCTGCTATATATTCATCTCTAGATCATTTGGGGCTAAATGCATCTACTGTGGAAATCAAGGTTAAGCTACATATGTACACTGTATTGTTTAGACATAGAGGTCTTTTGTATGAAGGATCTACTTTTAATTTTTTTGAAGTCCTAAGATCAACAGGGGAGAGGTATTGATACTGATAATGGAAGAAAGAACAGGTGCCGGCAGTTGACTGCTTGCTACACCAAATCTGAAATGTTCATGAATCACAGAAAAAGAACCATTGCAATCAACCTGAGTGTGCTCACTGCTATGCATTCAGATGAAAAGTGAACAAAGCAGTGAGATATTTAGATATTTTATTTAACGCACACTGGGTTCCATGGATTCCCTCTTTATGGATCTAGTTTTGAGAGACAGGACTGATTGGTCCAAGTTTCAGGATAAACACTGGCATCAGAATCTGACCGTGCATGCTGTGTTTGGGGAAGATCATTTGAACTTATGTAATAAGAAGACTATTTTGAAAATATCAAAATGCTTAACTGAATTATTCTACTATTACCTGTATTCTTTTTCAATGTAGCCACCCTACTTGAGGAACTAGTGATAAATTGTTAGGATTTTTTTAAATTGTTAGAATTTTTATTTTAAATAATTGATGACAAGATGTTTCTGTTAATTTTTAGATAAACATAATCAAATTTAACCTTAGAGCTCCACAATAACCAAAAAGTTTAAAGATATTGCTTCTCTTATGCCATCACTGTACGAAAAAACACATGAAACTTACAACTTAAGAGATTTTCACCTCTAGTTCTTTTTCCTCACAGATAAACTGTATTTTAATGTCAAGGACTGTGTTTTGGACACAGTTTTGGTGGTATCAATCTAGTCACAATGTATGGGGACAAAGCAGAAAAAAAATCAGGTGTTTCCAAATATATTTACATTTGTATTTTGCAGATCAAACATCTCAATGCCTTATTCACTTTGCTTCAGACGTTGGGGGTGATGCAAAATAACTGTACACTTTAAGAATATTGACTGAAGTTTTGTTAATACATTATTCTAGTTCTAAGTTTTACCCACTTATTAGGAGTACGAAGGTCAAGAATCATTTCTTGGATGTCAATCTGAATGTCAGAAGGGCTCGTATTTGGCAGTTTAATTTTAACCTGAAAGAGAAAATGAGAATAAAAATACTGCTGTCTTGAAGAACAGTTAATGTGAAGAATGTAGGGAGATATGGGGAAATGAGAACTAATATTTATTAAGTTCCAGCTCTGCGCAAGCATAGGTCCTTTCCCCACAACAGTCTTGAGAGGCAGGACTACCCCCATTTTACAGATGATGAAACTGAGATACAGAGAAATTAATGAGGGCCCAAGGCAACTGTGTATAGTTGAACTAAGGTCTGTCTGACTCCAAAGCTATATAGAAACAAGTTAGTTACTTGCTTGTAACCTTCATTGTCTGATGGTGCATTCTAGTCCACCTGCTAAGGTTGGGGACATTCAACTGGCTTTATATCAGTATATCACTTTGAATAAAAAGTGGTTAGTTTTCATGTTGGGTGTAGGTTGGTGATGCCATCTATAGTATCCCAGTATAAACTCCCATACCACAATTCCTAGAGAAGTGTAGGAGTCCATAGAACTTGTTAATGTAACAGAAGGTAAATAACAACATGATTCCTACACACAAAAAATGGGACTGTTCCTTGTTTGGTAAGATTTTACTTAAAAATGTCTCATCTCAATTGGCACATGACCCAGCAATTCCACTCCTGAGGAATAAATACCCCAGGGCATTTAAAACATATAATATTTTTGTTCACAGCAGCATTATTCACAATAACTTGAATAAAAGACACAAACAATCCAAATTTACATCAACTGATACATGGATAATCAAATTGTGGTATAGCCATACAATAGAATATTATTCAGCCACAAAAAAGCAATGAAGTACTATTACATGAATGAACCTTGAAGCATTAAGCTAAGTGAAAGAAGCCAGGCACATACTGTAGGAAATATATTCATATGAAATATGAATTCATATGAAATATCCAGAGTAGGCAATCCATAGAGACTGAAAACAGATTGGTGGAGAGAGAGAAAAGAGGAGTGACTGTTTAACAAGTACAGACTTCCTTCTGGGTTGGTTAAAAAAATGTTCTGGAATTAGATATTAGCGATGGTTGCACAACATTGTCAATGTACTACATGTCACTCTCACTGAATTTTGAATTGTGTATTTTACCACAGTACAAAGTCTCATCCCTCACTCTAATTTAATTAATTCCTTTTTTGATGGAAGTTGATCTATCATCTGTCATGTATTTATCTATCATCTATCATCTATCTATCTATCATCTATCTATCATCTGTCATGTATTTATCTATCTATCATCTATCGATCATCTATCATCTATTTATCCATCCATCCATCTATCTGAGATGCCATGGCATATGGTTTCTATAAATAAATGAAAATAATTTAAGATTAAGGTAAATTATGAAGCCTTCTCTAAAATGAGCTAGAAGACTTGAAATATTGGACATTGGGTGACTTAAGAACTGGAATGGTAAGGCTAAAAGTACCAGCTTATGAGGGAAATACATATCAAATAAGTAATGGGGAAAATGGAATTCCTTGTAAGATGTTTAAAGTAGGGAATAGTGTTTTTGCAATACAAAATATGTGGGTCAATACATGTCTATGAGTTATATTTTACTTTATTAAATCTGTATATAAAAATATTTGTAAATAGAGCTCTAGAAGTCCTACTATCTAATTACATCCTATGGTTAATATTTTCCTTAAATAATGAATTACTTCCTAATTTATACTTTGAAAATTCATATCTTCATAATTACAAATGTTTTAAGTGAGAGAAATAGAGTATTTCTTAAAAAGGTAGTTACAGGTGCTCTACCTCAAAGTAAATGAGCATTCTATTGAACAAAGAAAGACTCATTTTTATTATAATAACTTGCAGATCTGATAGTTGAGATGTTCTTTAGTTGCAAGATGACTCATATCACCTGGACCAAGGGATATAAATATTTATTTCTTTAGTCTGAAATGTTTAGTTCTTTTAAGGTAAAAGATATTTCCCAAAGGTTGAAATGACATTTGAGGAAGGAAAAAATGATAACTTATGTGAAATTTAGATACAACTTCTGGGTAGAACATTAAAGTGGTTCTTAAAATCACTGGCAACTCTAGTGAAGGGTAATTCAGAAACAACTCATTAATTTTCCTCTTGAGAAAATTACAATTGTGTACCAAAATGTTTTCAGAGAAGGGACAGGAAGGAACAAATTAAGTGGAAACATATGCTTTAATATCTCATAAGATACAAGGTTCAGTAGGAATCTTAACAGAAAAACTCCTAAAACATGAATCAGAGTTCTTTAGAAATACTTTTAATGAATTCCCGGGAAATAGACATGGTTATTTATTGACTTCTAACTGATTGTACCCACGATCTAACTAGTCCAGCATTAGTAAGTACAGTATGTCACTGACCAAGAAATTAAAGGAATGAATATTCCTCTCTTTACATAGAATGCAAATTGATTTATTTCAAAGAATTACTTATCTTACTTGGTAAACTAAGAAAAACAAAATCTCACTGGGGACCTTTCAACCTTTGGGACGTCAACCTTTGGAGTCAAACTTAGGTTTGAATTCTGTTTCTATCACTTATTAGTTATTTATTGCTTATAGTTATCTATTGTTTTATAACCAAAATCAATTACGCCCCCTCCCAATTTTTGGCTCAGAACAATACACATTTATTATTTCATACATTTTCTGTGAGTTAAGAATTTGGGAGTAGCTTAGCTAGGTAGTTCTGGCTTAGGGTCTAAAATGAAGTTGTGATCAAGATATTGATTGGGGCTGCATACATCTGAAGGCTTTATTGGGGCTAGAGGATCTGCATCCAAGATGGCCCACTCACATGCCTATTGGCAGGAGGCCTTAGTTCTTCACCACATGGACTTCTCCATAGGGCTTAAGGCTGCTTGATTGTCCTTATGACACAATAGCTGTCTTCTCCCCAGAGTGAATGATCCAAAAGAGCAAGGCAAAAGCAGTGCCTTTTTCCCCCTAACATAGCCTCAGAAATTGTAGTTTTTCATTTCTGTGATATCCTATTGGTTATATAGGGCAGCCTTATTCAGGGTGAGAGGGGACTACACAAAGGGAAGAATATCAAGAAGTGAAAATCATTTGGGGCCATCTTGTAGGGTGGCTTCCACAGTACCCGTTACTAATTTCAGTTCAAACCTCTGTTTTCTGGCCTTGTGAATAAAAAATTGCAGGAAAAGATCCACCACTTTAAGGTTGGTATGAGCCCTTCTTTCCACTTTCACCTTGCCTTTAGGCAAGTAATCAAAACTATTCACAGTCTGTCTCTGGGAATTCACTTTGGGGCTTTCCTGGAGATAGGTAAAGGTAGGTCAAATTGCCTTCATGGTCCTCTAGTTATTATCCTCTATGTGTTGTAACAGAGCTGCCTTAATATACCAAAGTGTTTGGAGGGGAGGTCATTAATGTAGGATTATCATTTTGAGTTTTAAATTTCCACTTTATCGTTTTGTTTTTACAATAGATTTATATGACAAGATGGTTCCTGAAGAGATAATATTCCAATAATCTGTAAATGATTAATACAGGCTCCCCAGCTCCTCAGACAAATGTCTGTGATCATATTATAAGATGATGGAAAATTGAAATGAGAAGGCCAAATGGCAAATGTTCCATAGAGGTCATCCATTCTACGTTTCCTCTTGAGCTGTCATTTCCTGATAACCAGAATGGAAGAATAAATGAAATATATCCAAAATTAACTTGGCCAGTCTATGTATGCTGTTTACTGAAATTCCATTGAAGCTCAAGATATACAGAAGGGTTTGGGCTGAAAATAAGATATTCTTATTTAACTTATGGATTCGGGATATTATAAAAATATTTTTGAATTGACATAAATACAGGAACCATCTCCAATATATTTGATTCTTAGCAAATAATTTGTCTATTTGAGTTTCAATTTGAAACTTAATGTTAGGAAATTCTGATTAACAGAAAAAATTTGGGTAGGTCTCATTCTGAATTGCTTCGGGAATTTAACTTCCCGTTGTTTAACTATGGAAACCCTGTTTCACTATGGAGATATTTTTCCAGTGCAGCCATCTTAGTATTTTATAAAAATTCTCATGAGTAATAATGATCTATAGGAAAATGAAAAAAAATAAAGGTGATGGATCCCTACTTTGAAATAATATATTTACCTCTGAAGAAGAAAAATAGAGAGGTATGTGTTCTCCCAAACCAAGACATCCAATAGATATCTTTTTAAATTAAAGGATAAATTTTCTATGATGTTACCACTTTTGTTTTATTAAATTTTATTTATTTATCTGAGAGAGAGAGAGACAGAGAGAGAGAGAAAGAACGAGCATAAGCAGGGAAAGGGGCAGAGGGAGAAGCAGAGTCCCCACCGAGCAGGGAGCTGGACATGAGGCTTGATCCCAGGACCCTGGGATCATGACCTGAGCCAAAGGCATACAATCAAATGATTGGACCACCCAGGCACCCCTGATGTTACCACTTTGAAACATTCTGGTATTATAGTGCCATGCCTGTCTTATGAGATCATGAAAGCATAGTACCTCTTCTCTCATAAGAGTGCTCAGTTCACTCTGGAATAAGAAGACTCATCTACTCCATGCCTCTATTGGCTGCCACGATCACCCCCAAACACTCACAGCCTCAGTACCACTAGCTGTCTTGAGACTACCAGAACACAATCCATTACACTTTTATCTCTATTTGTCAAGAACACAAGAAGCCTGACTCCCAAGTCCTTGCTTATCACCTAATAATGACCATCTGGATCTTCATATCCTCTATTTTGTTTTGATTTCCTACCCTTCACCAACTCATGAAACCCTTCCATAGTTCCTCTGGAACACACATTACATCACACTTTATCTCTTCAGCCACTGAATAGTCCTTCCAATTTCTTGAAATCTGGATCTCCCTTGATGACACTGCGTCCCCAGTCTTCACAATTGGTGCCTGTTTTTTTTTTTCCTCTCATTGCATTTGAATCCCTGAACCTGCCCCTTCCCTCTAGTTTTTAAAAATGAATCTCATGTCTTCACACTATACCACCAATTACCTCCTTGTTGGAATCATCTATCAATTCCTTAAAACATGTTTTAAGAAGGAGGAAGTAATCAAAAGGGTAAAATACTGCTGGGTGGTTATCCTCATATCTTTAATAATAATAATTATTATTATTTGTTCTCTATTGATATTTTTAAAAATATTTTGTTTATTTATTTGAGAGAGAGAGAGAGTGAGTGAGAGAGAGCATGAGAGGGGAGAAGGTCAAAGGAAGAAGCAGACTCCCCGCAGAGCTGGGAACCTGATGCAGGACTCGATCCCGGGTCTCCAGGATCATGACCTGAGCTGAAGGCAGTGGCTTAACCAACTGAGCCACCCAGGTGCCCCTCTATTGATATTTCTAACATTAAATTTCTGTCTTCAGTGTTGATGATTTATATATCCACTTAAACTTTCCAACCTCCTAGCTTCACTTTCTCATGTCCTTCAAGTCTTTGCACAAATATTTCCTTCTCAGTGAGGCCTTCCCTGACTATACTATTTAAAATTGCAGCTATGGGGCACCTGGCTAGCTCAGTCAGTAGAGCATGTGACTCTTGATCTTGGGTTCAAGCCCTTCATTGGGCCTAGAACCCACTTAAAAGAAATGCAGCTACTGGGGCACCTGGGTGGCTCAGTCATTAAGTGTCTGCCTTTGGCTTAGGTCACGATCCCAGGGTCCCAAGATTGAGACCTGCATTGGGCTCCCTGCTCAGTGGGAAGCCTGCTTCTCTCTCTCTCACTCCCCCTGCTTGTGTTCCCTCTCTAGCTATGTTTCTCTCTTTCAGATAAATAAAAAAATCTTTAAGAAATGCAGCTACTAAGGCCAGGGTGGTTAGAATATAATGAACAAGGAATAAAATGTGGTGTCAAATGAAACTGAAAAAGCAGGTAGGTGTCAGATCATATAAGGCCTCATAGGTCAAAATAAGGAGTTTGGATTTTGTTCTTTTTTTTTAAAGATTTTATTTAAAATCCGGCCAAGCAGGAATCCCGATGTAGGACTCGATCCCTGGTCTCCAAGATCATGACCTGAGCCGAAAGCAGCTGCTTAACCAACTGAGCCACCCAGGCGCCCCATTGGATTTTGTTCTAAGTGCTGTAGGAAGCCAACAAAGAAGTGATGTGATCTGATTTACTTTTAAAAAGGATCTCTCTGGACACTGTGGAAAGGCTACAAGGAAGGAATTGTTGAAGAAGGGAGAAGAGGGAAGAGGGACTCATAATGTTCCAGGTGAAAGATGGTGGTGGTTTGGAACATGATGGTAGTCATGGTGGTAATGCAAATTAGATGGATTTAAAAAATATTTTCAAAGTAGAGTGAATAAGACTTGCTAATGGTATAAAGGAAAGAGGAATGAGGGATTATTTAGGTGTTTAGTTTGTGCAGTTGGGTGAATGTTCTTGCCATTTCCTGAGATGATAAAGGTCAATGAAAAAGAGTTTTGGGGAAGGCAATTAAGAGTTCTGTTTGGGGCATGTTAGGATTTGGTTGCCCATTAAAGTGAGAGATGTCAAGTGAGCAGTTGTTTATATGAATCTGAAGCTTCTGGGAAGCTTCTGAAGCCAAGATTAGAGAAATAGTACTTAAAGCCATTGGACTGGATGGAAAGAGAATACAGAAGAGGCAGAGGTTTTTTCCAGAGACTTAGAGAACTTCAGGCAGGGGAGGAAAAACCAGTGATTTGGGGTCAAAGGAGATGAGGAATGCCAAGTGATTCTGGAGGAAAACGAGGAGAGAGGGGAGTCATTAAGGTAAAGAGAAAAACACGTATTAAGAAGGAGGAAGTAATCAAAAAGATAGAATACTGCTGGGTGATCCATCCTCATATGTTCAACCCCTCTTTTTCTAATTTTGTGCAAGTCAACAGTTTTTCGGATTTTTTCCTATTATTGCAGGATTTAGAGCATCTCTGGTCCCTGAATACTACATGCCAATAACATCCTATAACCAAAAATGCCTCCACCCATTTCTAAAAGTCCTCTGGGGGCCCATACCACGACTACTTTTTACTGTTTGTTCACTCACTCTAGTGACACATGGTAGGCACTCAATATTACATAAGCAAATGAAAGATATTTTTCATCAAATGAAAAGCATTCTCAATTCTCTTTTATCCTAAAAAATACCCCTAAATCCTGCCTCCTCCTCAACATCTACCTCTTCTCTCTTCTCCCCTTCCTTGCTAAACTTTCTCAGAAAATGATCTACATTTTCTGCCTTCTTGTCTTTGCTTCCTGTTCACTTCTGGGTTTCCTCAATCTGGTGTTGGCCCCTACCACACCACCTTCAGTACAGTCTTCCAAAGGTCACCAAAGTCTTCTTAACTGACAAATCTAAAAATTCCTTCTGTACTGAAATCATGATTTACCCTTCTATAGCAGTGGATACTGTTATGGCTTTCCCCCATCTCTGAATATCTTTCTCAATTCCTCTTCCCTTATCTACCCCTCAAATATTGGCATTTTCCTATGGTCAATCTGTTCCTCATTATATGAATTCAGAAGTTTTTACCTGTTCTCGTTCAAGGATTCTGGACCATGTGATTCAGATATTTTGATAAAACCTCCTCAAAATGGTATCATCAAAATATAAAATTGATGATATTTTTCACCAAGTAATATGGATAAGACACCTTTAACTCTTATTTCATACCTGACCCTAAGCCCATCTAAAATTCTCTCTCCATCTCTCTCTTGCCCCACCCACATGCATTCTGCATCTATCTTGCATTATAGGGGGCTTGTATTTTCAACTCTACTAATTTTAATACTATTTAAAATTTTAAATACATCTAACTTTCATAATCACAAATGTATTAAATCTGTACAATTTGATTAGCTTTTAAGGAGGTATTCATCCCCCTACCATCATTATGAAAGAATGTTATGATATTAACTATAAATGTATGTATATTACTGAAAGAACTATTAGAATTTGAAGGTTTACTGTGCTGCCTGGAGCTGATAATAAGGAATTGTATTACAGCTCAAATATCCTTCTCTCTGACATACAGTCTGATATCTAACCAATCAAATAAGGTTAGCATAATCAGAAAGCCTGCAAAAAAGGTATCCATCCTCTAGAATTTATATGGAAAAAAGAATCTATTCCATTATCAAGCAGTCAAATCCACTTATTCATTAAAGGTAAATGAATATTATTGACTTAACCTTAAAAGAGAAAACAGGACTTGAGAAGCAGATCATTCAAGAAACAAGTGAATTCTCAGAAGATAGGGAGACACCTTGCTCAGAATGATTGGTAGCCCTCTTTGAGATGAGAATGTGTGATAAACATGTGACTCCTGGTTGTGTCTGCCAGATAGTGACTGACTCCTATCCCATCCCTGACTCTGACCCCATTCTCAGTGAGATTTAGAGATGCAATAATGCTCATATCCCAGTGGTGATGATGAAAGAGAAATAGGCTTAATGCCTTGCTTTATAGGTAACATCAGAATGTTCCCTTATCAATACAAATACATTAAAGCAGAAGGACCAAAATAGTATGAATCCATTGCAGCTAAAAAAGAGAGTATCAAACTTCACACACATACACACACACACACACACACACACACACACACACACAAGAGTATCAAGCTATGTGCAGGCTGCTTTTCCCCTCCTCTAGAACAAATGATGGGTCACTTCGCAGAATATCAATGACCCTAACCCCATTCACTTTTGGAGTTTAGAGATAATCTGCTGTTCAACATGCATGAGTGAAAATCGGAATCCACTGACCTACTTCCTCACGGCATCCATCCCTCTTCCTGCCACAAATAGTCCTATGGGGAAGATGGGCTATCTTCCTATATATCTTTGATACCTAAAGTTCCTTTTTCCATGCCCTCCAGCTGGCACCCAACAAGTCAGGTAATTTGGTCAGCCCTGTTTCTCAGGGGTAAGCAAGTTCTTATTTTTTCCTACATCGTTTCTGTGACAGCTTTTTGGCTTCTCCCATCATCATTGTTTTTATATCTATAGCCATGGCACAGTCTCAACCTTACTTCATTGATCCTCTTCCTCTTGGTTTTCAATACCCGGCTTGGAGTGAGAATTTCCGATGCGTCTGTTTGAACTCTGCCTCTGAATATTGACCCCATCCCAAGGGCTATGTATTCTGTCCTCAGTCCCATTTCTTCAAGTTTCCTAGTATCCCTCTAAACACCTCCCCCTCTCCAAACATAGAGGTGTTACCTAAAATCAGTTCTACTTCATTCTAAGCCTGATACAAAGCCAACACTCAGTGGTAGTATATTCTAACCCTTCAGAGAGCAAACACCAATTCTGAAAATCAACATCTCCAGTCCCTGTCTTTAGTTCTGCATGGATTTTATATTTCTAACAGCCTACTGGATGCTTCCAAAAAATTTTTAACAGGCAGTTAAAACTCAATATAACCAAAACTTAATGTTTTTCTCTTAGAAATTTGTCTTCTTTTGCATTTCTTACCTGATTCCCCAACCATAAACCTCCCCCCACAAAAAACCCCACCTTGGTTTACTCTTATTCCAGAAGTAATAGATGGTAATTGTGGGGAAAAAAAGGAAAATTCAGATGAGCAAAAAGAAATAGAAACCATTTCTAAGACTACCATCCAGAGATAAACCACTTTATATTCCCATATCTTGATTGATGTCATTACCATTTACCCAGTCACCCAAGCTAGAACTCTTGACTCCTCTTTCTTCCTTACATATCCCACTCGACAATTTTCTAAATCCTATCAGTATTACCTCTGAAATGCCTACCTTGCTCTCTATCTCCACTGACACACTCTAGGCTCCTACCTCTCTTACCTGAATTAGTGCAATTGTCTCTCAACTGGTTTTTCTACTACCAGTCTCCCTAACTCACACTCATCTCCTACCATTATCTCTTCCAATTTTTCCACCATAATCTGCTACTAGAGTTGTTCTGAAATACACACCTAATTGTTTAACTCACCTACTTGAAGACATTTTGTAACTCCACTGCCCACAAAATTCCACAGCTCATGGTGTTTTGATCCGGGGCACTGCCATAATAACAAAATACTACAGACTGGAATTCTGAGCATGCCAAACATGACAATATGGTTGGTTTCTGCCGACAGCTCTCTTCTTGGGTTGCATAAAACTTCCTTCTCATTGGGTGCAGAGCAAGTCTCTGGTATTTTTGTATCAAGGTTCTAATATCATGTGGCCCCTACCCTGTGACCTCATCTAAACCTAATTACCTCCCAAAGGTTCCATCTCCAAATACCATTGCAACAGGGGTTAGAGCTTCAACATATGAACTTTGGTGGTGGTGTGTGGGGGGGTACAATTCAATCCATAGCACATGGTATAACATTCAAGGGCTTTTACAACTAGCTCTAAACTGCTTATTCTCTTTTATTGCTCCATGTGCATTCTGGGGCTCCAAGAACATCACAAATAGTGCTCAAAACACATCATATACTTTCATAGCACTAGGCCTTTGCTTATGCCACTCTTTCTTCTGCTCAGACAACTTTTCCACCCTGACAAACTACCATGTACTTCAAATGTCCAGGCCAGATGCCACCTGTATTACGAAGTCTGCTTGGACTACTTCTTTGCACTATATCACTTTATACACACCTCTATCAAAGTCATATTGTTTGGGTCCAAATTGTCGTGCTACCAGATTCTAAGTGTGAACTTAATGCAAGTCACTTAACTTCTTTGTGCTTCAGCAGCCTCCTCTGTAAAGTGAAAAAACAGCACCTATTTCATAACGTTGATGTGGGGATCAGTGATTTACTATGTGCAAAGTTCTCAAAATGCCTGGCACATAGTAAGCATTCTTTAAATTATTTGCCATTATTATTATTATTATATCATTTTAAGTGAAAACAAGCAGGGTAAGAACCTTTATTCATAGATTGTAAATGTAGGAAAATGGCTCTGCTATGGCCCTCTGGTGAACCTGTCCTAGCCACATGGGCTGCGTAGGCAAGGTTCAACTGCAGTCAGCCCCAAGTCTTGGCAGAACATCCTGTGATCCTCCTGGAACGGGGGAAGATACAGTCCTGTGAGGAGTTGCCCCAAGGCTGTTTCTTATCTGTCTTTCTACCCTGTGGGAGGCTCCTTATCTTGCAGGAGGCTACCAGGAGGCTGTGTCTCACCCTCCTCTGTGGTTCCAATAAGGCATAAGGGCTTTCTACCTCCCTCTTCCTGGGTATAGATGCAGGCTATAAAACAGTCCAGCTACAGTCTAGAGTTGGCGCTTCAGGAACAGAGTGCTCCACTGCTCATCACCTGTCATCTAGTCCCTTTAGTTTGATGTCCTGTGGAGCAAAGGGACATGCAGACCTGACACCAGGCTGATTTTGCTGCTCCTGCCTGTGTAAGTAATAAACTTTATCCATTTTTGTTCACTGTTTCCTTATTAAATGGATTAATGGAAGTCTGTGCTGCTGCCTATAGACTGCTTGTTCTCTTGATATTAAGCTCCTTCTGAGAAAGATAAACTTCTCTACTTTTTCAACATTGTATATCAAGTATCTGGCCTATAGTAAATGCTCAATAAGTATTTGTTGAATTAAAAAATACAGCGAATAATGATAAATATGTATTCAAGGCTATATTGTCAAGGATATATATCAAACCCATTATAGTGGGATCCTTGTGGGGAGCGATGGAAAGTATACAGAACAAAAAAGAAAATAAAAAATAGTAAAATCAATAAAGTAAAATAGAACAAGACAGGGGCATTATACTCATGAGGTTTAAAGCAAAACATACATGTTACCTAGGAGGAAAAAGCCCTCTAGCTCTCTTATTATTCTTCCATTAATTTATATGAGTATTTGATACCTTACAAGCTTGACCTTATTTTCTCAACGGTAATACCAGGAGAAAAGTCTAGATAAGCATCTTTCAAACTGTGTTCCAAAGAGCCCCAGTTTTTCTCCTAGGAGCTGCCTCATGAGTGATAGTACCCTTTTAATCAAGGCAGCAGTACTTTTATGTGTTCTTTTTAAAAAGATTTTATGTATCTATTTGACAGAGAAAAACACAGCTAGAGAGGGAACACAAGCAAGGGGAGTGAGAGATGGAGAAGAAGGCTTCCTGCTGAGCAGGGAGCCCAATGCGGGGCTCGATGCAGCGCTCAGTCCAGGGACTCTGGGATCATGACCTGAGCTGGAGGCAGCCGCTTAACGACTGAGTCATCCAGGCGCCCCTACTTTTATGTGTTCTATATGTTGGGCCTTCTCATAGAATTTGGTTTGAAGAAACTGATTAGCAGCTATAAACAAAACAAAACAAACCTGCAAACTGCTGACATACATAGCTGTAGCTCTGACATGTACATCATGATGATTATAGATACTAATACCATATTGAAAACTGGGAATCTGCTAAGAGAGTAGATTTCAAGTGCTCTCAACTATACACACACACACACACACACACACACACACACACACAGTGGTAAGTATGTGAGGAGAGGATATGTTAATTAGCTTGACTGCAATAATCATTTCACTATGTATTTGTGTATCAAATCATTATGTTGTACACTTTACATACAATTTTTACTTAAAACATAAAATGCCTAATTATATATTAAGGCCAGGGAACCTTGGTAGCTACAAATCCGCGAGAGCAGGAGGCAGAATTTAGATAATGAAGCTCTTTGCTTGAGACTAGAAGGAAAGAATGGAAGGTTTGCTGAATACATACATAATTGTAACTGAGAATTTTGTTTAGGACAATTGCTTTGATTTAAGACTCATGAATCCAGTTTTCTTATTTGGAGTCTGGGGAAGGTAAAGGAAAAGGCGGTCCTTGTGAATTTTTAAACCCCAAATCACTCCTTGTATTAAACAGATCGTTTGTGCTACTATCTTCCTCAGCTTAAACAAAGGTCTTCTTAAAGTCTCTGTCTTGGATTGTTACATATAGACTGGGTCTAGCCCCCAAATAACAAATTTAGCTAGTGCTAAGGTATAATTACCCTCCCACACATATATTTTAGGGTTTCTTTTACTGGAATGTTTCCTGCAATCAATGTATATGTTTGGTGGGGTAGCGCATCTGTTGTTCCTTTGTATTAAATAAATGGTAATTTGATGATGTCTTAAATTTGAGAAAAATGTCATTATCAGCAAGAATAGTAAGCTGATAAATTTGAGTAAGAAATACTTAACATATGGTCAAAAACCTCTTTAGTCTGAGCATTACCAGTGGGTTAAGCAATGATGATGGATATCATCATTAATATGCCTACAAGATAAAATTCAAGCTACAAATCAGTTTGTTTCTGTGTCCAAAGTCTCTGTTGTTTTGTTTCCCTCCCTAGATCAGGGATTTGTTTTTCATTTTTGAGAGTTGGCTTACCAATACATCACTGTCCACAACTATTCTTTATTCTTCTTATGCTCTGAGCTTACTCAAATAAGCCAGGATATTTCATGCTTTACCTCTGCTTGGAAAATTCCTGTCTACCCAGTGTTGATCCCTTTCTGCTTTATGACACCATATATGTCACACATATATGCCTCTAGTATATACTTACCATACTGAACTACAATGGTTTGTGACATGTCCATCTCCTTTACTGTAAATTCCTTGAGGTTGATGACTGTATCTTATTTATCCTTATAGTACTTAGAACAGTACCGGTGTGTAATAGTGCTCACTAAGTATTTAAAAAATTGAATATATGTACTATTACTTATGTTCCACATATGAGTGAAACCATATAACTGTCTTTCTCTAATTGACTTATTTCACTTAGCATAATCCATCCATGATGATGGAAATGGTAGATATAGTGCAAAGGACAATAAGGGAAGAAAGGAAAAACTGAAGGGGAAGAAATCAGAGAGGGAGACAAACTATATGAGACTCTTGACTCCAGGAAACAAACTGAGGGTTGCAGAAAGGGAGGTGGGGGGGGATAGGGTAACTCGGTGATGGGCAATAAGGAGGACACGTGATGTGATGAGCACTAGGTGTTCCACGCAACTAATGAATCACTGAAAAGTATATCAAAAAAACTAATGATGTACTATATGTTGGCTAATTGAATTAAAAATTGAATATATGAAGAAAAAGCAAGAGAAAAAACAGTATACATGTCATGAAGTGCCATAGTACCAAAAAATATTTCACATAGCTTCCATTCCATGTTGTCCATGCCTTATCCAAATCCTCTAAACTCCTGATAGACTGTCAACACCGAGTTTAACTGTTAATAAGAAGCTGATTTCATTTATGTGAGTTCTGTCTCCCCAGTCAATTAGAAGTTCATTAAAGGAAGGGATCAAGTCTTCTTCAGCATATACTTGTTGAGTTTTATATAAATTGTGTACTCCTACTCTGAGGTACAATTTGGTTTTCAAGAGTCTTCATACAGGACACCTTTATTATTAATACTAGTAGCACTTTACAGGAGAAAAATGGAAAGCCTTACGACAGTTATTTACTTAGGGCCCTGAGTTTCTATAGAGTTTACAGCAATCCTCAACACTAGACATCAAAAATATTATTTTACAGTTATTTAAAAAAGAAGAATTGGGATGTTAGTGGTAAAACCCTGGGAGCTAATTACTTCAAGATCACTTGAAACCTTAACTCATTAGAGTTTTAAAAATCTCCTGAAGTACTTAAACTCACTATTCCCATTATGTTACTTGATTCAATTGGATGTCTTAGGTTTTGCTAATAAGAGAAAACCTGAAGTTCATGCAAAAGAGAGATTCCATTTATCATTTGCTTAAGGAAAAAAGATTAAGCATTTTCAATGGGCGCCTCAGTACTCCATACTGTAGAATGCTGTGAGATAGGGAGAGGAAAAGATAGATGCATAGCCGCTATTTCAGGAAAAGAATTCTCCACACCAGAATGACTAGTGAATGCTGCCAAAACAGGCTATATTCCCCCTTCTTGGTTAGGCCCAGACTTTTCTTTTCTTTTTTTTTTTTTTAAGATTTTATTTATTTGACAGAGAGAAACACAGCGAGAGAGGGAACATAAGCAGGAGGAGTGAGAGAGGGAGAAGCAGGCTTCCCGCCGAGCAGGGAGCCCGATGCGGGACTCGATTCCGGGTCTCCGGGATCATGACCTGAGCCCAAGGCAGTCGCTTAACCAACTGAGCCACCCAGGCGCCCCCCTTTTTAGAGTTTTAAATCATAAGTTCCAATCCAAAAATTAAGGAAAAGTCCCTTTTTAAATTGCACAATGAAAACTGAATCATTAGAAGAAATACATATATAAGAGATAAGAGAGATTCAGGGAAGGACAGTTTTCACAGAACTAGAAATAGTGTATTATGTCTTATGATTCTACTATGTTTATTTGTAAATCTTATCAACATGTGTAAATTTAGTGTATTTTGTACGTGTTAATCAATTTTAAAACGTCAATCCCATTATTCCCTTAGTACCTAAAACATAGCAACCACTATTTTTAAAGAGTTTACTGCCTTGCCTATGGTAGTATGTATATTACAGTCAATCAATGCAGCCATAATGGTCATAGGGAAGATGGAGAGGCTCACCACTAGATCTTCACAACATGCAGTTGAAGGGTCTTTTTTCGAAAATCCTAGGAATATATCCTCAGTTCCCACCTGCTGTTTGAATATTATCTCATACCTGAAAAAAAAAAAGTCAATGATACAGAGACTCAAAAGAACACAATTTTCTCAGGGGCACCTGGGTGGCTCAGAGGGTTAAGCCTCTGCCTTTGGCTCAGGTCATGATCTCAGGGTCCTGGGATCAAGTCCCACATCGGGCTCTCTGCTAAGCAGGGAGGCTGCTTTCCACTCTTTCTCTGCCTGCCTCTCTGCCTATTTATGATCTCTCTCTCTGTCAAATAAATAAAAATCTTAAAAAAAAAGAAAGAAAGCAATTTTTTGTCCCGGGCTGGGAGGAACTACAAACTTACTAGGGCATGCTATTACAAAAAAATAAAAGGACTAAATAAAGTTATGACCATTTCTTCAGGCATGTAGCAGAACATAAAGGAATAGAAGTCTAGAAAAGTCAGTCAAAAATACCTAACATGAAAAAATATATATATTCCTAACACCATAAAGCAGGATTTATATTATATCTACTTCTTTTTGAAAAATTAAGCTTAATTGTTTCAGAGGTATACAAATAAGATTGATTGAGGGAACTTCTAATAAGATTAAAAGTAGAAGGAAAAAGTTTTTTTTCCTGGAGAACGATGGCTCAGAAAAATAGTAGGCCCATAACCTAGAGTTTGATGGATAGACAGAAATCCTCATCTGCTAAATTTAAGACACAGAGTAGAGTTAGAAAATCCAAGTGTAGTTCTGTTTCTGTTATTAACTGTGTGCCCTTTGTCAAATAACAAACTCATGGGGTTCTCTGCTTCCAGAGTTGTACAATTTATGGGGAAGATGTAGGTTTAAACTCAGTAATCTCCACAATATTTTTTCTAGTCTGAAAGTCTACAATAGAAACACTGGTAATGCGTTCAGCACAACTACACTGTAGTATCTAGAATCTAGGACTACAGAATTCTTACTCTGATGAAAGATTTTCCTGGTATTTCACCTCACACACGACAATTCACAAATCTTTCTTTGCCCCCAAATTTGGGTCCCTAGGGATAGAATGGTTTGTAGAAAGAAGCACCCAGCCATAATGTACCCTATCTTTTTAGATGGAATGAAGTGAGCAAATATTTACAAATGATCTTTCCCCTTTAATTCTCCCCTAATGAAGAAAGGGTAACTCCCTCGATAGGAGGACTAAAGGACTACCTTGAACTTCTGACTGCTTGCAAATAGGAATGCCCAAGAATGAAAAAGGGATATCTCTGAGTTTGAACAGGACTAACAATAAGTAGCTATTTGATATGGGGCACTTTTTTCTTAATAGACTATAACATTTACCTGATATTTACAAAGGTGAAGTCAGGCTAAAGCAAAACAGAAAAGCATCGATCCATATGCCCATGACTACCAAATAGATTTGCTCTAGCTGCTGCTCTTCTCCCCATCTCCACATGTAATTTTCCAACTGTCTACTATATACATTTGCCTGGATGTCCCAAAAGCAATTGGGAGTCCACACATCCAAAATCAAACTCACTGCTTTCCCTCTACCTTCATTCCCAATCACAGTTAATGGCCTCGCTATCCATGGGCTCACCCAAGTCAGTACCCTCAGCATCATTTCTGAAGCTTTCTTCTCATTCCTTATATCTAACCGAATACTCAAATAAAGGCTCTCACACCTCTCCCCAAAGCCAGTGACTTGGCTCAGGTCCTTATTACTTTTTATTTGGCTGCTTGTGATTCTTTTTTTGTGAGCTGCCTATCCCCCCCTTTTCCCCCAATTTCCTCTTTACTCACTGGGACATTTTGAAAGGTACTTGTATAAGATAGAAAACAAAGATTTAAAAAATCTTATAAAGTAATTTTCTTCATATCCTGACTGGAGCTCTTATTCATTTAAAACTTTCATGGATGTTCTTTCTACAGAACATCAAACATCAGGATGAAAAGTGACAATTTACTCAAATTTGGAACTTGCCACATATGGATGTTTGACATTCATTAGACAATATGATGAATGAGTGGCTTACTTCTTACCTTTCATATGGATGTGTGGGCACTGTATAAACATTACCTGAGATTTACTCTTTCATTTTTAAGGTACACACAGAAATGTTTTTAAAACCCCTTTGATCTATTTTATGAGGTTTATGGGTTTTTTTTGACATTGTTTATTTGAAAGTTGGATACATTTTTCCAGTTAATTATTTGCAGTCTCCCACTGCTTCTATTTTTAGAACCGTTGTAGAAGACAGAAAGAGAGGGCTGGTTTTAAAAAAAAACAATTGGACACAATTTTACAGTCGGAAATAGTTAAGTTGTCAGATCACTTACCATAGAAGTCTTCAAGAATTTGTAAAGTACATTATAATTTAGAAAGTACTGCCTTGGTTTTTCAAGCTATTTTAAATACTCAATCAAGATTTTATTTTAGAATACATATATTTAAAGCTTAGTGTATTTAACCATTAATTTCAATTATGAATGTGAACACACTTTCAATTCCTTGAAACTGTGGGTGATTTATTTCATCAAAGTAAAGGGCTATTGATGATAATAATCCTAAATTTCATATTTACAATTCATATTCTAATTCCTATTGAAAAAGCTACAAAGTGAGGCTTCAAGACTGCCTGCAAAATATATTAAACATAATCCTAAAATAACTAGGAAATAGGTCCAGGTAATAATAGATAATAGGAGAGAGAATGAAGCCTTTTACCACAATGGAGGCACATTGAGTAATTAAAAGCAGGTCTCTGACACATAAACATGGTATAATAATTTAGCTTGTATAAATGCTTGTAACTTAATGAGTTGTTTTCTTTCCCAGTGTTAGTGCCACATTAAACAACTAGCAACATTAAATATAAATTTGTAATGGAAATAACTGTATTTTTCCATTCTTGTTTGATAATAACTGAAAGGAAGGTGTTATGTTTCATTATTTGTTTCTGTTCCAGAAGGAAAAAAAATCACCAATTACATGCCTTCTGTGTGTCACTGTAGTTTTCTCTTTTATGTGGTTGAAGTTACTGTATGAATCTTGTCAAAAATAGAATGGTATCAGATGACACATCTACGTTAAGCCCCAAGCACATTCCTGACGTCATGGGACTTACTCTGGCATTTCTCTAACATCCCACATGTCCTCGTGCTCTGCTCCCTCTGGAACCTCTTCTGGATTCCAGATATCCTCTCCGTTTTCATCAGTGCTTTGAGGGATGACTGTGGAGAAAGGGAAGATAAAACTGAGGCTGTTGTCTGTTCTTCTGCTCAGTTTGGGATCATCAAAGTAAAACATGTTCTATTTCTAATCACTAATTTGTGTTTTGGTCCAAACAAGCTAAATTAGTAAAAAACATAATTATTGAATCAATCCACAACCAATACATTGTAAACTTGTAACAAAAGTTGTAAAAGATTTGGAAACAACATATAAGCAAAAAGAAGAAGAAAAATCATCTGTAATCCAACTACCCAGAGCTAATCAATGATAGCATTCTGGTCTGTATCTTTCCAGCCTCTGTGTGTGTACATATATAACATATAATATATACTCCATATGTGAAAGAACATTTTATATGAAACATATTATATATAACATACATATGCCAAGAAATATTACACATTTTTTCAGAAACATCAATAGGATCATATGTCAAACATTCACATAAAAGAACCAATCAAACGTACAATCATCTGATTTGGGAACCAATGTCTTATCTTGCTTTGTGTATTACTATCTAAAAGCTCTTTGATACCTTTGCCATGAAAGCATGACATAATTCTTAGAAAATATCAGTTAAAGAAACTGAAAACAGTGGCTACAATGGTCATTTTATTTTTTAAAAAGATTTTATTTATTTATTTGACAGAGAGAGATTGAGAGAAAGAGAGCACAAGCAGGGGGAGCAGCAGGAAGAGGCAGAGGGAGAAGCAGACTCCCCAGTGAGCAGGGAGCCCAAAGCATGGCTCTTTCCAAGGATCCTGAGATCAGGACCTGAGCCAAAGGCAGACGCTTAACCCACCAATCCACCCAGGCACCTCAGTGATAATTTTTTTAATCCAGTATTTTCCTCATGTAGATGTGCGCCTCAAAGAAAATCTCTATCACTTGTCCTTTATGTCGGACTAAGCCTGTACCTGGGTTTTTACATGTCATCTTTAAATACTTAAAAGCAAATGAGACATGGAAAAGAGCAGCTTACATTTGTTCCAACATTAGGTGCAGAACATTATTTCAAGCTCTCCTTTTAAGCATCCCCAGAAATGCACCTGATTACCAGGTTTTCAATACTGCCAACTCTTTGTAATTATCTGCTTCTGTCTAGCATGGGCTTTGTGAATCCTAATTACAGATTTTATATAAAATAGTTTGCGTATGACTCATTGTTCTCAGAATTTAGAGGATATTAGCCATACACTGTCAGAAATTCAGGCAGCATAGAAACACAATGAAATTTGAACTAGCTTTCCAACATCTCTTGAATGAGGCAAAGAGACTCTTGAGTATATAGAGGATAATAACTGAAATGTTAAAATCATCCCTTCAGACCTCATTTTAGCCATTATCTTAGCTAAAATCTTTTATAATCAGCTAAATTGATGAAGGAACTTCACTTCCTCTCCTTGTTCACCCTCTGGTAACTGTCATCCTGACAGAATTAGAGCCTTCTATATTTTTGAAGATGTGTAAAATGCTGAACTCTGTGAAGATGTATGGGCCAAAATTCTGGGAAAAATCCCCCCAAAATATTTATTCTAGTTTATAGGACCCGTGACTATATACATCACCTCACAGGCTTTAATTTATAAGCATTTTGATATAACATAAAATTAAGCATTTTGATATAACATAAAATTGTGTAGTTATTTATCATGTTCTCCAAAAGACTATTAGCTCGATGGGGGCAGAGACCTTTCTACTCTGATCTTCCTCATAGCTCAGAGATGCTCACACTACCTGCTACATAACAGGCTCTCAATAAATATTTGTTGAAAGAATTAATGAATTCTGTGAAATTGCCAGAATATAGCAGGGTAGAAGGTGAAGAAACTAAACATCTTGGTAACTAGAACTTAGGTAATAAAAAAGTTGTTTAACCATGCATGACTTCCTTGGTTTTACTTCTCAGGAAATATACCAAAAAGTGAATGTGAATAATTCAAGGCAAATTAATTTCCACTAATATAAAAATGACCTACCTACAACAGTAGAGTAAAAAACAGCATCTTTTGTTGTAAATGGTTGTGCATCATTTCCACATTATTTGAGCTCATCTTTGACAAATCCTAGTGTTAGTATTACTCTCCTTATAATATTGCTCCCAGAGAAAAGATTATATTGATTATGTTGATCTATATGCTTTGTTAAATAACTTACTTTGGAGCTCTTCTGTTGTTGGTGGTCCAATATTCCCAGGACCCATGGCTCCAAGGACAGATGAACAATTTGGCTGGGAGAGAAGGAAAAAAGTCCAACAAGTAATTACTACTTGTGTAACTTATATGACCAGTGATACTTTGAATTTGATAAGTTTTCCATCTCAAATTTCATAGAGCTCATTTAATTAATCATCATTGTTATACAACACAGTGACAGCTGCCAAGTATTATTTAGAATGTGTTTTCCTTTTCCTTTCAAAAGTATTTAGTTTAATAGACCCAAAGACAGAACTGATCTTTGATCAGACTAAATCCCCAGTTCCAGCCCAGTGAATTGTGTATCCCTGCAGATAGGGGAATGAGCCACATTCATCTCTTTGAAGGTCAGAACCAAGTATTAGTATAAGAACATCGACAATTTTGGGTTTTGGCAGTGTCTCACCAGAGTTAGGTGGGGGATGGAAAAGGATGGGAAAGTTTTACAGAAACAAAAACAAACCACTAAATAGGGTCTTACGTATTTAGATATCAAAAGACTCATTCGAAACTCCTGATAACTGATTTTACTTTTTTCTACTGGAGGCCTAAAACGCTTTCTTGTCACACCACCTCATGACACTGAACTAATGGATTTAAACAGCAACCCCAAATTAAGAATGTCAAATACATGCTGAACCACTTCAGTCATCATGCAAGTTCATTTTGCCATCTCCTGTGCAAGCAAACGCACCCCCATAGGACTGTCCCTTTATTCACCAGTACAAGAACAATTTTCCTTTTCTCGACTAAGTATGATACATATTACACCATTAGAATAGTGGCAACCACCTCATCTGTCCCTCTCAGGGGTCTTCTGATATCTTAAGAAAATCCCAATATTTTCCTAAATGTTCTTGCTGATGCCAGACTCTGAAGCTCTAATTGACTCCATTGCTGGCAGTCAAAACATTCTTCTCTCCCTGGATCCTGGCAAATGAGCACATCTAGCTCTCTTTTCTCAGGCCCCTTCCTGGATCTCCCAAGACTTCAGGTATGATGTCCTGTTTGGGCAAGACGAGTAGTGTCTGTCCTTGAAAGCCCATGGAAAAACTCACCTGCGTCTTTATTATGCTAAACTATTCCAACAGCTATAAATCAGAAATCAATCTGTAAAATATCTCAATGATTTCTAAGACAGTAACCATTCTTTTCCAAAAGGTGCTTCAAAAGTGCAATGTCTGTGGTTAGGGTGTTACATTTTTTTGTGAAAATCCCAAGATGATATTCTGTACTTATTTTTTCATTTTAATCACTAAGGTCATATAAACTCGTAGTGCTTTCCTTAGTTATTAATCACCAGAATATTAATAGCCAATCAGGGCAAAGCATTTTTTGGAACATGAGGGCCTCTTCTTTTGTTGAGTGACTCCTTCCATGGAAAATTAAAGCCCATGGAAAGAAAAACTTGAACACTCCTAACAAAAGTTGGTATGCTTTCCATGCACAGTGATGACTGGGTCAGCACATCACAACAGAAGGGGAGTCTCAGTTTATTAACTTAGTGAAAATAAATTATTAAAAACAAAATTTTCAAGTGGAATGACAAACCAGGATAATAAAAATATTAAAAGCCATCTTGCAAATGTTTTCTATGAGAGTATCATTTCAGCCTTTACCATACATCTCATTATCTGAGAAATTTATCATCGCAGTTCATGCTACTTTGCAATAGGTAAGAGAGTTAGAACAACTTGGTTACGGTGTCTGTGGAGTGGTGAACCTTATTTCCCACAGGTTTTAATATCCCCTTGTGAGTTTAAGAAACATTCTCTTCCCAATCTCCCAGATTCTTAGCAATTCATGGTGGGGATGGTGTAAATAAGCTAATGCGTATGCAACAACTCTAATGCTGTTTTCAGAGAGAGTATTTTCAAAAACACATCACTCTTGTAATCATTCCACAGTTCCCAAGATTAATACCTGTTAAAAAATGAAAACCCGTTTCTCTCCTGGAAAATTTAAGAGTTCATTAGAAACATTAATTATTCTCCCACTGTTCGGATACTCCAATTCTATATCCTCTAATGATATCTGTACTACAGTGTCTGAATGACCAATTACCTCAAAATTGCTTATAACCCAGATATACAGAATCATACATTATTAAAGTAATTTTCCTCTATGAATTGTACAATTTGGTAAAATGATCCTCATCTCTCTATTCTAATAATCACTCATCTTTCTCCTAGAATCACCTCTAGATGCAAATAAACATCTCCATACGTAAATGCCAAAGAGAACAGGCTTTGTAACCAGGGTAAATCTTTTATCTCTGAATCTGTCCCAGTTACAAGGTCCACTTCCCTCTCTTCAAGATTGCTGTTTCTCAAATATGTAATATGCTTTTTGTATACAACATAACCCTACCCTTCCCAGGATGAATCCTTCTATTTCAGCTTAATGTAGCAAAAATGAACTTGCTTTCCCAACTTCATTGATACCTTGCTCCTAAATTTTTCTCCAGTGTCCTGTGTGTTGTATATATTCAATGCTATTATTAATGTCCTGATTTTTTTTTGGCTTCTACTAACTTTTCCCTGACTAACACTTCTTGGATCCTGGCTCTAAGCCGATTCAGTTTCCATCTAAAAAATTTATTTCCCTTGCACATCTTCCTTGATTCTGTGCTTTCCACCTAAACTCTTCCTGGAGGATGGAAGTTCCATCCAATGTTCATCTGAGCCACTGAATTTGCTGCCTATTCAGATTACACTTGTTTTTCCACACATTGGCAGAAAATAATTTGGGGGGAGGAGCAGACTGATATGCATGCTCACTGGAGATGGTTTATTCATGGCAAATTGGTCAGAGTAACAACTTCACTAAGATAATGTAAAGAAAATTGACATATTCTGCTATTGTGTGAGATTTCTGGCCCAAATTTTGTTTGCCTTCATGTAGGCAGTCTGACAGCCGAGGTTTGCTAACACCTAAGGAGCAGGAGAATGGAGAGCAGGGGTTGCATGGAAGTATTTTGATTATTCTGGAAATATCAGCAGTGACTGAAGGTCAGTTCATGAAACTCTCCCACCCGAAATGAAGCCCATCTTGCTGCTGCAAGCCTCCCTGGGGTTACCTGCCCTGATCCCAAATGCTATCCAACAAGGTAGCTTCCACAGCTCTGTGTGAGTATGTTCCCAGAAGTCAATTTTAGTAAGCTAAAGATAGTTTGTCCCATTATATGTCTCAAATTATTCTCTGTTCTGTTTTCATGTGTGGACAGTTTTTTAACAATTATGGGGACTGGTTTGTGGGGGCCTAATTAATGCTGTCTACAGGGAAATTATTTGTTTTACAGAAATACTGTTTAGGCTTAAAAAAACAAGTTACCACACTCTGCAATGGTTGTCAAGCATTCTTTGGCCATAAATATAAATGACAAGCATTTTGAAATGTGGTTATTGCTACCATAGTTACAGAACTATTTTCCTATTCAGTGTTCAGGTAGTTTAGAAAAAATATAATTATGTTTGCTAGAAATGTACTAGAGGTTATACTCTCATGCATAATGAGTCCTGCAACCTCCTGTTGGATGACACAGCCCTGCTCCCACAGCAAGGTTGGAACGAGTTGTTCAAATACAGTTTAACAACTTAATGTGAATAGAACTAATTCATCTGCAAGTATACAACCACCTGTTCAGGCTCACAATCATCCTCTTCTTCGGGATAAAGTAGCTTAGAGAGGGCTTGCAGAGCTGAAACCGAAGAAATAGTTTCAATTTCCATATTTCCATGTTCTAGATTTTCACTTTCCATATTTTTGGTTTCTGCATTTTCAGATTCCATATTTTCAGAATCCATGTTCTGAGGAAGAAGATAACAGAAAGAGATATTTTGGTTTTCTGTTTCATCAAAGACCGAAGATTAAATTTTTAATCAGTCGTTGATGATGCCTAGCATTATACTACCATCTGAGAATTTTAGTGGGTTGATTCAATGGCTTTAGTGAAAACTTCACACAAAATAAATTAATTGTCTTTATGGTTATAATAGTGGTACTATATATGTCTATAATGGAAATTTTAAGAAATAACACATTAAAAACACAAGTAAGATCACCATGACCTATAATCCTACCAACCTTCAGCCCTTAAATTAATCCTTACAGTCACATTTAGGGTAGGGATTCAAGGTCTTTAAACATCTTGGAAATGTCACAGACTTAAATGAATAATCTGCATAAAGCCTATTGTTAATTATTTGGGCATAAATATTATAGGCATCTTTTCTACTTCTCTGCTAATATTTTTTAAACATGATTTTATAAAATTTACTCACAGGAAACATTTCTTTAGTGCTCTTATTAAATCATCCACTAAAATTTCTGCATTGTGCCTAGAACAGTAATACAAAGGGATTCTCAAATGTATGCTGGTACAAAAATCACCAAATGTATGCTGGTACAAAATCACCTGTCAAAATCTGCATGCAGATGATGTTTTACAAACCTTCTGCTTTATTATATTTTACTATTATCTTGACTTTCTTTTTTAAATGGGAAACTGATCTTAATGCTTATTGGAGATGTCAAGGGTATGAAACAAATGTGAAATTGCCTTGTATGTCTAGCGCAAGAGGCAGTATATCACCCCCTTCCCTCCAAGTCCCTCAGTTTGTTTGTGCCCAAAGTCTCTCTTGTTTTGTTTCTCTCCCTGAATTACCCTACTTCCCATTTACTTTCTTTCTCCTTCTGTCTTCTATATTACCCCTTATGCACTGCACATAAGTGAAACCATGTGATACTTAACTTTCTCTACCTGGCTTATTTCACTTAGCATAATTCCTTCCAATCCAGTCCATGTTGTTACGAAAGTTGGATATT